>OU893352.1:10429718-10579134 GCA_918026875.4 Diatraea saccharalis | reverse complement strand
TTAATGCCTATAAATTCGTTTTAGATGGCATTGTTTCGGTGGAGGAGCGCCGGCGACCGCTCGCGGACATACTAATTTTAGACGTTGGACGTGACGGCTGCGTCAATCGCTCCAAATTACTTAACAAATTTTTACGATATTTCCCACTAGGGAACTACGTACCTTATATAAACCATCCGAGGATGTCACCAGTTTGATGAAATTAGCTGCAGCTATATATATAAAAATTATTTAAAGGGAAAACGAAACTACTGTACCAGTACACATGACTATTACGTATAAACGATAATGAGTTATTTTTTCTGAACGAGAATTGGAGGACCGTGATCTCAAGTATACCGGAAAAGACGAGGAGTTCAGGCCAGTGTTCTTTCCTACCTTATCTCAATCGAAGTGTAAGGCGGCCACACAAAAAATAATTGGAAATAAATGTATTTTTTTTCTAATAAATTTGCATTATTCGAACCTTCACCCTATCTGTGGCTATCTGGTCAGCTAGCACGACCAAGGGTCGCAGTGGCGCCTACAACGTGGTTTTTTTTTGTGGCCTAATTGCGCTTCGGTTTTTCCTAAAAGTCTAGCTGTTGATGCTTATGCAAACAACCTATGCAAACTGTGAACGTGAAGGTGATCAACCATCTACCTGCGAACTGGTACGTACAAGTATAAGATTTTTTATTTGTATATTGGTTTTGGTGTTTTATTTTTCTGCTTCGGGGTTAACTGTTGCGTATTTTTAAATTTACCTACCTTGTTTAATTTTTTCAATTGCCGTTGGTAAATTGTTATCTATCTTTAGATCCTAAACATTGTTGAATATTGTTATATCTCATTATATTTTGTTTAACGGCTATAAAATGTTGATTGAATTTAATGATTGTTATACGTAACAGTTCGCACACATTTTTTTTCTGCTTTCTTTTTTTTTTTTGCAATACCTACCTTTGTGGATTTAAAGATTAAATTTAATTAGTCTTTGAATTCAGATATTATTTTTTCATTGCATTTTCATTTCATTTATCACCGTTGCGTATTTAGTGCAAGTAGTTATTGTAAGAAACACTACGTTTGAGCTTAACTATCGATTTAATCATTGTCATTGTTTTCATTTCATTTTATTACACTTTTAATAAATATGGAAACTTACCCTATTAAATTCTTTTTGCTAAACAAAAATGAATTAACTTACGAGGTGCTCATTAGAGGCGAGGAACCTGCGTCAACTGTACTCGAATTGCGTAAACAAATAAATAAATTAACACCTATCATTCCTACTTCGGATATTTGCGAATCGGGTATAAAAGCGGACGTGGATATTGCTGGTGCTACCGCATCTTTGAGTGAATTGTTACAGCGCATTAAAGTACTAGAGGAAAAGTATGATTCTAACCTTTTTGAGCGTTCGACTGCATTATGTAATCACTTATATCATCGCATTAAACGCATTGATAGTGCGGACACTAAATATAAAGACCAGATTAAAACTCTGTCTGAAACTTTGTCAACTATAATTAGTAAAATAAATATTATGAACAAATCAACTAACCCTACCTCCTGTTAGCCTGTGGTCGTGCAGACGCCGTCTTCGTTGGATACTGTGCCCAGTTTGTCAGTGAATTGTGATCGTTCACATATTAGTGATTTACAAAAAATTAAGTTCAACGGTAAAACTTGTGTACATTCCTTCGTGCAGAGAGTGACTGAGTATAGCACTGCTAGGAATATATCACCTTCTAAGTTATTGTCATACGCTACGGAGATATTTACAGGCGATGTATTGCATTGGTATCGTAGTGTAAGGAATACTGTTGCTAATTGGGATGAGTTGATTGCTTTGCTTGTTGAAGATTTTGGTCAATTTGATTATGATTACCGGTTATTATCGGAGATTCGGAATAGAACTCAAGGTGATACGGAAAATATCACTATTTATTTTGCTTAAATGAATGAATTATTTTCTAGACTTACTAATAAAATTTCTGAAGACGAAAAATTAGGTATTTTAATACATAACATTAGACCATGTTACGCTAGTGTACTAGCTTCCAACTCGTCATCAATAGACACAATTGATAATTTAAAACAAGTTTGTAAACATTTTGAGAAAATTCAGTCTCTTACTGCTCAGTTTAAGGAACCACCTAAGGTGACTAGCGATACTATGGCACCTGATCTGGCGTTTTCGTGATTTTCTGCAGCTGGTACTAGTAAATATAAATTCAACAATAATCAATTTCACTAGGAATACTGGTAATAATTTTAGAAATAACAATACTGTATCTTATCCTAAATTTAATTATCACAATCAGCAAAATAACAATGTAAGCCATAATAATAATAAATATACTGGTAATAGGGTAAGTGTAGCTGTTATTCTAATAAAAAAGTTTATTGTCCTCGATGTCGTAATTCGGAACATTCTTTGAATGAATGTACTGTCACTAGATATCTTATTTGTTTTAAGTGTGGGACAAAGAATGTCAAATACCCTGATTGTCCTAAATGTCATTTTAAACCTAATCAAAAAAACTAATTGCTGAGGACTGTTGTAAAGCGGAAGTCGTCAAGGCTACAACAAAAAATTCTAAAAATTTTGATTCTTATGATTGGAAAGATTGGCTTTTTACTTTAAAAACCTTCTTCTCTAGTTATTTTATTACAACAGCCTTCAATAAAAAACCTACTGATGACGTACGGCCATATGCAACTATTCGAATAGGAGACATTACGTTGTCTGGATTGCTAGATTCTGGATCTACGGTTAGTATTCTTGGAAATAACTCTCATATCGCTCATTTGCGACAAGAACGTGACAAAGTAAAAATCTCAATTTGTGATAAAACGCTCTTGAAAGTTTCAAATTCCTGTAACTTTTTAATTATTTTGTTAAGCCTGTTCAGCTCAATACAACATAACTTCAAGGTTTTCGGTTTTTGGATCAAATTGCATTCAGACCTTTAAGTTAGTTATTAAATTTATTATGATTATTTATTTAAAAAAGGGTCCTCCTTGTTGCGTTATTCTTGTAAAAATAATCCAGTATTGCAGAACAAACAGATATGTACCGATTTTCATGAAAAAAAAAATGGATTTAAATCTAAACCTTTACAAGTTATGTCGTATTGTTACGTTTTTATTGATAATTTCTAATATAAAGGCATGGAACATTTTTATAAAGACATGTTACTGTCGTAGAAATCTCTTTATTTTTGTATTCTGTTTTACAAAATGAGAGATATTTTAGCGAAGTTATTGTGTAACTTTCGCTGAAATACAAGTAATAATCAAAGTCAAAGTCAAAATAATCTTTATTCAAATAGACTTCTTAAAAATACTTTTGAATCGTCCAACATTTTTTTCCCTACCACTCGTTCAGGATGTTTTGGCTGATAAGAAGAACGAGCAAGAAACCAGCTCTAATAAGAGTAATGACATTTACAAAAACCATGTCATTACCAGATCAATACATTATAAACAGAGATAGAAAAAAAACTATGGTCTTATAATGATAACATAATCATTTAATAATAATGAAAACAAGATAATGGGTTACGAAGTAATCACCTATCCAGTTGCTGGATCACCTCAAGTCCAAGCGTTCTTATCTGTTATATAATCGGATACTTTATAATAACCTTTTTTAATAAGTATTTTTTCTATAGTAGATTTAAACTGCATGATATCTAATTGTTGTATTTTACTTGGGACCTTATTGTAGAAGCGCACACAACGACCCTTCAATGAGTTATTAACTTTTTGCAGTCTAGTGACAGGCACCGTTAATTTATTTTTATTTCTTGTATTAAAATTGTGTATATCACTTTTTATAGAAGACAAACAAATATTTTTACGAACGTACTTTAAGTTCTCGTATATGTATTGAGAAGCAACAGTCATAATGTCTATTTCCTTAAATTTCTCCCTTAAAGAGTCCCTAATCCTAAGATTATAAATTGATCTAATTGATCTTTTCTGAAGAACAAAAATTGTTTGTATGTCGGCAGCACTTCCCCACAATAGGATTCCGTACGACATTACACTATGAAAGTAACTGAAGTATACTAATCTGGCAGTATCTATGTCAGTTAACCTACGTATTTTCATTACGGCATATGCTGCAGAGCTAAGTCTACTCGACAATTTATCAATATATGGGCCCCACTGTAGTTTAAAATCTAATTTTATTCCTTAAAATACCGTGGTATCCACAATTTATATCTACTTTTTTAACATTAGGTAGTACAAATATTAGGCATTTTGTTTTTCCTTCATTAAGAAGAAGATTATTTACATTAAACCAATGTACTACTTTAGCGATAGAATTGTTCACATCGTCATTTAGAGGTAACCCTCTTTTAATTTGAAACAAAAGTGAAGTGTCATCCACAAAGAAAACTATTTCGTGATCATTCCTTACGAAATAAGGCAAGTCATTTATATAAATCAAAAACAAGAAAGGACCAAGTATTGAGCTCTGCGGAACACCCATCTTAACTTTCGACCCAGGGGATCTTTTGCCATTGGTATCAACCCTCTGTATTCTGTCAGTCAAGTAGGAGACAATAAAATCCAATGAGTTATCTCTAAATCCATAAAAATGAAGTTTAGTAATCAATGTTTCATGAAAAACATAATGAAATGCCTTAGATAGGTCACAGAAAACACCTAAGGCATCATGTGAATCCTCCCAGGCATTAAAAATTTCTAGTATTAACTCGACACCGGCTTCGGTTGTTGAGCGACCCCTTGTATTGTAAAACCAAATTGTAGTCGATTCATAAGCTTATTCATGTAAAAGTATGTATGTATTTTATCCAGCATGATTTTTTCAAAAATCTTACTGAATGTAGGTAGCACGGATATAGGTCTAAAGTTAGTTGGGTCAGATGTGCTACTCGATTTATGTAAAGGAATAATTTTGCTATATTTCATGAGCTCAGGAAAAATACCACAATCAGTACATTCATATAATATATAAGCTAGGATTGGAGCTATTGTCTCAATTACCGATTTAGAAACTTCAATGGAATTATCCCATAAATCAGCGGTTTTCTTTTCTTTAGCTGATTAAAAGATTTTATTATATCGTTAAAATCAATGTGTTGAAAGTGAAATTGGCTATTATAATTATTTAAACTTGTCTTTAAAATAGATTCAGTGACAGTGGAAGAGGAATTCAAAGATTGTGTAATTAAGACTGGAATTTCAGTAAATAAATTTTCAATATTTTTATCATTTATAATGCAACATTGTAAGCTATTCGTTGTAAAAATGTATTATTTTTTATCAAGAAAGTGTTAATTTGAGATAACTAACATTAGTACCGAACATTTTATACTTTTATTATCAACTGTAACAGAACATCTCAAATTAACCAACAAAAATAATTGTTTATTTCAGTAACAACGTTACAATCCTTTGTAAACCATAGCATGCGATTACTATTTTTACTACAATAATGAGCCACATACAAATGTCCCGTTATAGCTGCAAAAATAAATCACCAAAAAAACAAAAAGCTGTAGTTACCATTTCAACAAAACCGTGACACCATGAGCTGTTACATTTTTGCCGCAACCAGGCAGCACTTTCCTCCTCAAGCGAGCGGCGACAACTGACATGAACCGATCTTGCATTGAACTTAGGAGCGGAAAGAGATAGCGCTTAACCGATAGTCGCCATCCTTTTCCTTCATTACTCGGTCATTTTCGGCGCTAGAAATATCGCGTTTTAGCAGCAAGTAGAGCGCGATGCGCCGAATTCTACTGTATTATCATTCAATAACGATACATATTTGCGTTAACACGTTCTTGTCGCAAATGAGCGATATACACTTATATAGATTAACTTCCATGAATTTTATATTGCATAAAGATGATAATAAAATATTTGTTGTTGCTGGAGGTGAACAACTACCTGCCATTGGTTACATTTATCTACCAATTGACTTTCAAAATCATTTTCACATATTAAAAACATATATCGTCCCTTCAGTAAAAACTAACTTAATTTTGGGGATTGATTTTTGGACAACTTTTAATCTTTTCCCAAAATTTCATAATGCTATTTCTTTCAAGCCTGATGTTGGGGATAATGTTGAAGTATCAACTATAAATGATTCTTCTAGTGCTTTACAGTCTTATCGTGAACTTGCTGAAGATCAGAGAATATTGGCAGACAATATTATAAAACAGTTCAAGGGTATCTCAACTGAAAAGCGAGGTTTAGGTAGAACTAATTTAGTTTCACATCAAATCGATACTGGTGATTCTTTACCTATTAGACAAAGATACTACCGTGTCTCCCCGGAAAAGCAACGTATTCTATCTGAACAACTTGATGAGATGCTAGCGTTGGGTGTAGTGGAGGAGTGTGAGAGTCCTTGGTCATTACCGGTTCTGCTTACACCTAAAAAGGATGGAAAGCTTCGATTCTGCCTTGATAGTCGTAAACTAAATTCAGTTACGAAAAAAGATGCTTATAAGTTGCCTTACATCTCGGTGATTTTAGATAACCTAAAGAACGCTAGATACCTTAGTAGTATTGACTTATCTAAGCCCTTCTGGCAAATACCTATCGCTGAAAACGATCGTAACAAAACTGCTTTTTATATTCCGCGGCGTGGAACCTTCAGATTTGTCACTATGCCATTTGGTTTGACAAATTCTCCTGCTACTCAGCAGAGGCTTGTTGATGCACTGTTTTGCGGACCCGAATTCGAAAACTCTGTGTTTGTCTACGTAGTAGATGATATTGTAATTGCTAATTCTGACTTTCAAGGTCACATTTCTCTTCTTCTGAAGGTACTTAAAAAAACTGTCCATGGCCAACTTGACCATTAATTTCGAAAAATCGTTGTTTTTTCGGAACGAACTTAAGTATTTAGGTAACGTTGTCGATTCTAGAGGATTGCATGTGGATCCTGAAAAAGTCGATAAAATTTTAAATTACCCGACACCGACTAATAAAAAAGTCCTGAAATTTAGCTCAATAGCTGGTCCTTTAAATAAACTTACTTCTACTAGTAAAAAATCTAATTCTTTCATGTGGTCTGCTGAGGCTGAGAAATCCTTTATTAAACTGAAGGAAATTCTAGTTTCAGCCCCAATTCTGTCGTGTCCTAATTTCGATCTACCGTTTGAGGTCCACACGGATGCTAGTGATTATGGTGTTGGTGGCCTGTTGACTCAGACGCTGGATGGTGTTGAACATCCAATAGCCTATACAAGTCGTACCTTGACTGGGCCTGAAAGAAACTACAGTATTACTGAAAGAGAAGCCCTCGCTGTCTTGGTAGCTGTCGAACACTGGAGATGCTATCTGGATAATGGTAAGAAATTCACTGTCTATACAGACCATTCAGCTCTCAAGTGGTTTCTAAATCTTAACAATCCAACTGGACGCCTTGCCCGTTGGGGTGTTAGATTATCGGCTTTTAACTTTGATATCAAACACCGTCGTGGTGTTGACAACGTTGTTCCAGACGCACTGTCCCGTACATGTCGAGTTACTGCCATAGACACCATGCCTAACGTTACTCCTACTACTAATGATGAGTGGTACCTCAACATATGGCATTTTTTTTTTTTTGGCGGGTAGCTTCAAAACCGAAAATACCAAAAATTGTTGGCTCCTAATATTTTATTATTTAAAAATAAACAATACCTTATGGTTAGAAATTAACTTCTCCAGTGGCTAAGTTGAAGTTTCATACACCTTCACACACACTATCTCCAAAATATCATGGATGCAACAGCGGAACAACTTCTAAACAGTCTGAAGGATCTTACATCATTGTTCAGCGACAGGATGTCTGAATTTGAAAAGAATCTTCAGCAACCAGGTATGCGAGAGTCCAATACAACTGTGAAATCATTGGCAGCAGACTTTTCTTCTTTCAAAACATTTGTTTGGAAGTCGCTCGGCATAATCAAATCACAGATAGAACTTCTGGCTTTGGGTGTTGATCGTCTTGACACACATTCACGCAGAAAGGTTCTGCTGTTCCATGGAATCAGAGAAGATAAAGATGAAGTTGTAATCTCGAAGATTGGTGCAGTATTAAACAACCAAATGCAGATGGTGGAATTGGGTTTAGATACAATTGAGACTTGTCATCGACTTGGTGCTAAAAAGAAAGATGTATCTCGACCCATTCTAGTGCGTTTCACTACAATGAAGCATCGCATGGCAGTGTGGAACAGGAAAACTCTACTGAGGGGTTCCAATGTAACACTATCTGAGTTCCTGACTAAGGCAAGGCAAGATATATTTGTCGCGGCTCGCAAGCACTTTGGAAGGAAAAAGTGTTGGTCAACTGAAGGCACGATCATTGTGTTGCTGTCAGACGGCACTAGAAGGAAGATCTTCTCTAACAGTGAACTCCAACAGCTTATTCTAAAGTACCCGGTTCAGTCGGCAGAAGTTACTGATAATAAAAGATGAACTTTTTGATTTCATCATCCTTTTGTTTGTGCTCCGTTACTTTGCCGGGTTATCACTACAAATTGGGCGGTATGTTATTATTTTAGAAAGTATTTTTTTATATAAAAATTTCAATTGAATTTGCATCCGTTGATTGCCCTGTAATTTGCTTGTTTTGTATTCACGAGCTTTTGCGATGTCAAAGTCAAGTAGTGTCACTGTCATATCAAACTGAACGCTTTTTTAACACGGAAGGCAAAGAAATGTTAGGACATACAGCCACGTTTAGAAAGTAGTATTAAATAATCCTTTGCTTTCCATCCGAATCACTGCTTTTATGTTTAATGTATTGTTGTTAGTTTAAAGTATAAATGTCTTTATGTTTCCTCTTGTTTCGTTATGTTGTAAATGTTATAATATGTTACCATGGTATATGGAGTTGTCTTTTTCTAGTCAACTTGGGCACGTGTGAGATGATTTTTTTGGTTTTAGTATTTTTTTTTTTAGTTATTAGTATTATTTATTATATTATATTTATTATTGATTTTATTTATTGAATATGGCTTTATACGATGATTATTTTTATAGTTCGTCTGATGAATACGAGAGTGCTAACAGTAGCTTTTCTTCCTTGACCGATTTCAAACCGCTAGACGTCAAGCTATCAGAGACGTTTGGTCAAAATTCAAAATTCCTCTCCTTCGTGCATATCAATGCGCAAAGTATTCTGGCACACCATACCGATCTCTTTGCATCTTTTGGCAACGGCGTAGTCGATTGTATACTTATCTCTGAAACCTGGTTAAAACCTTCGCTCACTTCTTCATGTTGTTCTCTTCCAGGGTATAAGTTTTTTCGCAATGATCGCACTGGCGTAGGTGGTGGTGGCGTAGGTGTTTATCTGCGTGATCGCATACCGGCCAAGGTAATCAGCTGCTCACCGTCTAACTACACCAACTCCATTGAATATATTTTCGTGGAAGTAATCGTCCATCACAAAAAACTTCTTTTAGGGGCTTTGTATAGTCCCAATGATCAAATAGATTACTTCAACTCTTTGGAAAGTATTCTCGAAAACCTAGTCCCTGTTTTTGATCACGTCATACTCATGGGTGATCTTAATACATGTCTGTTGAAACAAGATGCTAGGGCAAGTAAACTAGTTCATCTCCTATTATCTCTTAATCTTCACGTGCTTCCAATGACGTCTCCCACTCATTATTTCCCAAACTGTAAACCTTCGCTTTTAGATCTTATGATTGTATCGCATCCTGATCTGGTGGGTACTCATGGACAATTGACTGCTCCTTTTTCCTATCATGACTTAGTTTTTCTGTCGCTTAAAGTGCGCCCTCCCAAAATTAAACCTAGAACACGTCTTCTACGCAACTTTAAACAAATGGTTCTAGAACGCTTGAGAGACGACATAAGAAATATAGATTGGTCACCAGTGCTACTAAATAATAATGTCGATGCTATGGTAGACTACTTCACTTCTACTCTCACGAACATCTATGATGTACATGATACGCCCGGTTCGCGTCAAACATGTGCCCGCACCATGGTTAACTCCAGCTATCCGAAAAGTAATGGCTAGCCGAGACCGGGCCAAAAGTAGACAAAAAAGAATACCATCTACAGAACATTTGCAAGTTTACAAGAAGCTGCGCAATATTTGTAATCGAATGTGTAGGGATGCTAAGCGCAAATATATTCACGACCAAATTGAAAACTTAGACCAGAAGCACTTGTGGGGTTTTTTAAGATCGCTAGGCGTTGGTAAGACCGCGAATGTGAGCCAGAGTATCGTTGACCTTAATGCACTCAATAAGCACTTCACTTCACTTCCCCTAACTCTAGATATGGCCACGAAGTCTGGCACACTCTCCTTATTGTCCAGCATTGATAACACCCATAACTTTCCCCCCTTTTCTTTCAGTATAGTCTCTGAGGAAGATGTCACAACGAGTATCAAATCCATTTCTACTAAGGCGATTGGGAGTGATGGCCTTAGTCTTGACATGATACTTCCTGTTCTGGAGGACATTGTTCCAATTATCACACACATTGTAAATTTCTCTTTGGAAAACAATGTCTTTCCAGAATCATGGAAAAAAGCCCATGTCATACCTCTTCCCAAAACTCCTAATCCATCCTCACTTTCACAATATCGTCCTATTTCTATTCTTCCAATACTATCTAAAGTCCTTGAATCCATTGCTCACCATCAACTTTACCATTTCCTTGTATCTAATACCTTATTATGTCCTTACCAATCTGGTTTCCGCCCTGCACACAGCACGGTTGGTGCGCTGCTGAACATCACGGAAGATATTCGTTTTGCTATGGACAATACCAAACTTACTGCTATAGTTCTACTGGATTTCAGCAGTGCATTTAACTGTGTTGACTTTGATATTCTGCTTGGTGTTCTCCGTTCGCTTAACATTTCCACACCTGTGATTGATTGGTTCAGATCATATCTCTTCGATCGCTTTCAGTGCGTAATATTCAATGATGCTTCTTCTGAGTGGCTGAACTTGTCAGCTGGTGTACCGCAAGGAGGAGTTCTCTCACCTTTACTCTTCTCCATATTCATAAACAATATCTCTTCCGCTATTTCTTCTCCTTTTCATCTCTATGCAGATGACCTCCAAATTTATAAACACTTTTCCATCCCCGATGCTCTGGACACCATCGCTTCTATAAATAGGGATCTTGTTTCTATACAGGAATGGGCTACTTCGTATGGTCTCTTAGTCAATCCAGAAAAGTGCCAGGCCATGATTGTCGGTAGTAGCAGACTGAAGAGTAAACTTGAGTGGGATTGTACACCTCAAATTTTATACAATGGAATACCAATTCCATTCGTTGATAAGATAAAAAACTTGGGTTTGATTATGGATAGCACTTTATCATGGTCTCCGCAAATTGCTGAGGTAAGTAAACGAATACACTACTCTTGCCACTCTCTCAAGCGACTCCAATCTTTTCTTCCCTTTAAAACCAAAATTATGCTGGCGCAATCTCTTCTGCTTCCCATTCTCGACTATGCTGACATTTGCTATCTAGATGTGAATGAAGATCAATTGAATAAGCTTGAACGTCTTCAGAATCTTGCAATTCGGTTCATTTTTGGACTTCGTAAATACGACCATGTCTCTGCTTTTCGTGCTCAACTGAACTGGCTTCCTATTCGTCTTCGCCGTGATATGCACATCCTTTCATTCCTTTTTAAAATCCTTAAAGATCCTAATTCACCCCAATACCTTAGTTCCCGTTTCCAGAATCTTCCTCCTCCTTACCATCCTAGGCGTCCCTGCGTCACCAAATCTCTTGAGCTACCTAAATGTAACACCAATTTCCGCCTCAAATCCTTTTCTGTTCGTGGTGTTCAACTATGGAACAGACTTCCCTTGAATATTCAGGATTGCCCTTCCATCATGTGTTTCAAATTTAAACTTAAAGACTACTTTCTGGAACAATGTTCGTATTCATGACACTGCTTTCATCGTACCTTATATATGTATGTATAGATAGATAGATAGATAGAATATTCTTTATTGCACACACAAAGACAATATACACTTATATGACAAAAACAGGAGACGTACAATTGGCGGCCTTATCACTAAAAGTGATTTCTTCCAGGCAACCTTGGGATGGAGTTTAATATAAAAGACCTAATGATGGGGTAGTGGATGGTGTACAAATAAACAATTTATAAATATACATAATTGATAATTGTTATATACTTAATTATAATTTACCTACATATACTATAATATAATAAATATTATCATATAAAATATAATACATATATAAACATATATAATACCTATATACATACTTTCATGGACAGGTAGTGCTCTCTGACAAGTTTCCTAAATATATTAAGAGAATTAGCTTTTCTAATCGACAACGGTAGCGCATTCCATAGGCGTACACCGTGGACGGTAAAAGATTTATCGTAGTACCTAGTGGAATGTATTGGCATTTCCAGCCGCAGGTTTTCTGATGATCTCAAGAAGCGGGGATGGGATTCTTTGACGAATTTGAAACGATCTTTGAGATAAGAAGGGGTAGTGGGATTAAAAAGTATATTAAATAACATGTTTAAAATATGTGCATTCCGGCGAAATCGAATTGGCAGCCACTTGAGTTTCTCACGAAATTCGGAAACGTGATCATATTTGCGTAATCCAAATATGAATCTTATGCAAAAATTTTGAAGGCACTCAAGCTTGTTCAGCTGCATTTCTGTAAGGTCAAGATAGCTGACGTCGGCGTAATCGAGAATGGGCATTAGAAGAGATTGTGTGAGCGCAATTTTAGTGGCAGTAGGCAAGAAATTGCGAAGCCTTCTTAAAGACCCAGCAGATGCAAAAAGTTTGCGACTCACTTCCTTGAGTTGCACATCCCAATTTAAGTTTTTATCAATACATACACCTAAATTTCTAACATGATCACTAAATTGTAAGGAGCTTCCATCGAACACTATTTGCGGGATCTGTTCAAACTTTACTTTAGCTCTAAGCCTTGAGCTGCCCACTACGACAACTTGAGTTTTCGTGGGATTCACCCAAAGCCCATGCTTGCGGCTCCATTCAGAAATCTGAGCTAAATCTTTATTAAGACTTTCAATGGCAGAATTAATATCTTCAGCGGGGGCTTTCGTATATATTTGCAAATCGTCTGCATAAAGATGGTAGGAAGAAAGTAACTGACAAGAAATTGTGTTAATATAAACAGCAAAAAGAAGAGGAGATAAAACACCACCCTGCGGCACCCCGGCAGTTAAGTCACACCAACAAGAGAAAGAATCATCAACGCGGACGCGCTGCCGGCGTCCAGACAGGTAACTTCGAAACCAATCAACTGCTGGTGGAGAAATGTTAATAGAGCGTAATTTTTGAAGCAAAACGTCAAAATCAACAGTGTTGAATGCGTTGCTAAAGTCTAGTAGACATAAGATCGTGATGGTTCCAGCTTCCATTCCTAGCCTAATATCATCCGTTATGTTGATAAGGGCAGTAGTAGTGCTGTGACCTGGTCGGAAACCTGATTGGTAGGGATTCATAAGGTTGTTTTTAACTAGGAATACGCTAAGTTGGTTGTGAACAAGACGCTCAAGGACTTAAGATAGGAATGGGAGGATGGATATGGGACGATAATCAGACAGGGAGACAGGGTTAGATTTCTTAGGAAGTGGTGTAACTTGAGCTTCTTTCCAGGATGACGGAAATTCACTAACAGATATAGAAAAGTTAAATATATGTGTAAGCACAGGAAGAATTTCATCGAGGATTGGTATTATCATTTTCCGGCTGACACAGTCATTACCCACTGCATTAGAGGTAATTAACAAGACGCTCTTTTTAACATCACACTCAGAGAATTGATTAATGAAGAAAGAATCATGATTAGGGCGGGGCAGAGATAAAATTGATTGAATGGTATTTGCTTTCGTGGTCTCGTCAAATTGAGGTGACGAGGAAAAATGTTGATTTAATAAATTTATATCAATGATACTAGGTAAAGCCGTTTGTCGAGATTTCCCGATCCCTATAGAGTTAAGAAACTTCCAGACTTTTGCTGGGTCACCATTTTCAACGGAACTGTGGATGTAGTGGCGTTGTGCTTTCCTACATACTCTATTGCAGCGATTACGAATTTCAACGAATTTCTCCCAGTTTGCGCTAGTGGGCTTATGTTTGTACTTAGTTTTGGCCACAGCTTTAAGGTGACTTAACGCTTTAATATCTTCACTAAGCCAAGGTGAAGGGGGATGCTTAATCTTTACGGAGCGTATCGGGGCATGTACATCAAACAACTGAGTCAGTTGTGCAACTAGATAGTTAAGCTTTTTATCAACTGTTTTAGATGCATATAATTGAGTCCAATCAATGTTATGAGCATCATGTCGGAGACTATTGATATCCATACCACTAAAATTGCGCTGAAGAAGAATTTTTCTTTTTTCCCTCGGAGATTTAACTTTATAAGAGACAAAGATAAGGTCATGATAAGAGAAGGCATCAGCTGGACATTGCCCATGCTTAGCGACACGCTCTAAGGAAGAGACAAAAACAAGATCGAGAAGAGAAGGAGTACAGTTAGGGAAATGGTGAGTAGCATTTAAAGGTAGAATAAAAAGGTTACTAGACTCGATGACAGTGGACAATGCTGAAAAGCGAAAGTCTTTCTTGAGAAGGCAAGTGTTAAAGTCGCCCATAATAATTGTTTGACTGTAAGAAGGGGTAAGAGATTGCAATATATTTTCAAAGGAAGAGAAAAAATCCACGCGACATGATGGGCTGTAGTATACTCCAAGCAGGATTTTAGTATGCCGCAGAGTTACCTCTAGGAATAAGTGCTCCCCTGCGCTAGGTGGCGGCGGCTGTGGTGACATGTTAAGTACATGGTATGGAATATGTGATCTAAGATATATAGCAACTCCACCTCCCCCACCAGAGGCACGGTCATTTCTGATCAACTGGAAACCCGGTAAGGAGTATAAAGTTGAAGGAAGACATGGCTTTAGCCAGGATTCGGAAACAAGAATGGCGTGGATATCTTTACAGTCAAAACTAGTCAGCATGTCTGTAAAATGGGCTGGAATGCTTTGGGCATTGATATGAATAACATTTAAGTTATTTGGAACATCAGAAAAATGCGATATGATGACATCATTAAGCGAAGGTAAGCTAGAAAAGCTATCATTGCTGCAAGCTGATAAAAAACTATCTGCATTATCATCACTGTCGTCCATATATGGAATACCGAATTAATAAAAATATATTTATTAAAAATATTTATAAAAATAATATATATATAAAAATAAAATAAAATATATGTATATATCAACCTATACACAATATTTAAATACTAAAAATGGGTTTATTTAAATCCACAACTTCCATCTGCCAGTTGCATGTAGAAGATCAAAATAATGTTCTAAACAAAAGTTGAAAAAACAATCACGGTGCTAATGAACAACCAGTACCAGTGCAACATTTCTAATCAGGTATATAAATTATGTAATGTGTGAGTTGCCCTAGTATGGTTGCTGACTCAAAAAGTATAACAGTTAAAATAAAATAAATTACAATACAACACCACAGAATTGATTTATACGAACAAAGCAAACAAAAATAATAATAATAAAACAAGGACAATAATAAGAAAGGTACATACAGCACATCGTATGCGCAAGATGGAACATCTCAATGTTATTTATATATTCATTTCATTTAAAAGGCTGCATGTGCATGATTCCCCTTGCGCTTAAGGACAACAAAACCATGTGAGTGACGTTAACAGGTGATTTGACATTGACATAGTGACATTGACTTTGTTGACGCTATTGCAATTTCTGTGATAATTTTAATAACAAAAGTAGAAAAATAATTAAGTATGTACCTTCATAGTGATGGTGACAGTTTGTTACTTAAAAATACAACAAAAGAAACCTATTTCTTTGTTGCTACCCGTCTAGCCTTCGGTAGTAACTTCGGTGTAACAGCAGCCGGCTTCGACAATGCTTGCTCGATTTTAAGGAGTTCGCTCATGGTGGATATGCGATGCTTTGAGTTATTTGATCCGAGAATATATATATATCCTTCCCTGGTCCAACATTTGTTCAAGCCAAAGCGCTCTCGTGCTGCCATAAATGTAACATGACGCGTTCGCGTAAGGAATTCCGAGAGAGTGATGCCGGTTCCTTTGAGCTTCGTTTTGTCAAACCACAGCTTGTCCCGGAGCATGACGTCGTGAAATTTGACGATGATGGGTCTAGGTTTGTGAGCACCAGCTGACTGTCCCATTCTCTGGCAGCGCTTAATGTCACTCAGTTTGAAAGTGCTGTGATTAAACTTGTTATTCACAACCTGCACCACAATCTGAGCTGTATCCTCTGACTCACTCTCAGGCACACCATGCAGCAATACCATTTTACGGCGACTTCTCATTTCCAACCGATCACCATTGTGCGCCAGAACCTCCAGCTGTCGCTGTAAGTTGTTGAGGACTTCAACGATGAAACTTTTGAAGGAGCGAATAGTATATTTTATGTATTATATATATATATCTATTTTTGTTATTTATTATATATATATATTTTTTTTCCAACCGTAATATAATTTAACTGCACTTCTATCACCCGCTTACATCTTACTCTCCCACGACTCCTAGGTTGGCTGGAAGAGATCTCTTCTAGAGATAAGCCCACCTTTGTAACAAATTTATTTACTTGTTTTATGTAAAATTTTAAGTGCAATAAAGAGTATAATATGGATGTCAGAACTCTCCTGCATCCTTTCCCAATTAAATGGTTAAAAATGGGCTATTATTTCGTTTTATGCAATCTAAACATCCTTTGCAGAAAGAGTTTGAATGGAAGGAAGTGTTACCCTCTGAGACTAGGCAAAGGGTAATCTCGGAAAATCATTCCGTTCCAACTGCTGGTCATTTTGGAATTTTTAAGACCTATAAACGTCTATCTCTTCGATATTATTGGCCAGGTATGCATGCCGATGTTGTGAAATTCATAACGTCATGTGATACTTGCATCTCATATAAACACCAAAACCACGCTCCGTTGGGTGAAATGGGAAGACCCAAACATTGTTTTAGGCCCTTTCAAACTATTAGTGTCGATTTGGTAGGACCCTTACCAACTACTAGGAAGCAAAATTCATATATTTTTGTTGTGACGTGCTGCTTTAGTAAGTATTGTTTACTATTTCCGATAAAACGAGCTACCGCTGAAATAGTGACTAGGATTCTGGAAGAGGATGTGTTTCTTGTACATGGTATACCTTCTACTGTGATTCTCGATAATGGCAGACAGTTTGTTAGTGCAACGCTGAAACAAATGTTCGAGAAATACAAAGTTCCTAAATTACATTATACTCCTAGTTATTCTCCTTATGTCAATACGGTTGAAAGGGATAACAAGACTATTATGACTGCTTTATCAACATTCATCTAATGATCAGCGAGTATGGGATTTGCTTGTGCCGAAAATTCAATTCGCTGTAAATAACTCCGTAAATGAGGTGACGGGTTACACTCCTACCTTTCTGGTATACGGCCGAGAATTGGTCACTTGTGGCTCTCATTATGTCGACAGTGAGAACGATGACAATCTTATTTTCTAACCTCGCGATTCTTATGCTGAAAACTTGGGCATATTGTCTAGCATATTTAGCAAGGTTCAAGTATTGTTGCTTCAGGCTCACAGTAGGAATTGCCATCAATATAATCTACGAAGGAAACCTGCTGAGTTTAATGTTGGTGATGTAGTGTGGAGAAGGACATTTTATCAAAGTGATAAAGATAAATATTTTAATAAAAACTAGCACCGAAATTCATAAAATGTAAAGTTATCAGTAAGAAATCTCCTATTGTCTATGAGCTGGCCGATATGTCTGGAAAACCACTAGGTTCTTATCATATCAAAGATATTAAACTCATTAACTATAAAGTTTAATGCTACTTACCAAACAATAATAAAGTGCTTGCACAATTGAGTCTTAAACATTAATTATTTTAATTCTAGCGTATTTATTGAAATAGTAGGGTTAATACAGTAGGCTTGCTATTTGAGCACAATTAAAACATTAGTCTATCAATTGTTCTCAGTCATGATAGGGTCTCATATTCTGAATTATACAGACTGATGACAGCATGTTTCGGATTTAGAGAAAGTGTGAAGTATGGAAGAATGAATGAATGAGAAAATAGTAAGTGATAGTTGCTGGCATTAGATGGATTTTGCTAATAAGTTCTTACGCAAAATCCTTCTCTTTGCGGCGGAGTACTGTAACGTTGTATTTTAAGAATAAATAATAAGAATAAAAATTAAAATAAACATCAAAATATAAGAAATTAAAAGCGTTATTTACAATACAGTGAATAATGAGACAGACACTTATCTAAACAAAAATTTCAATTATAAAGAATAATAAAGTAAATAAATTGAGTTGGTTATAAACATTAAATGCAAGCGACGAAGGTTACGTCTCTAATGTTGATGCACATCACTTGAATGTTGAGTTTTTTTGCTATGTCATTGTTTCGGTGGAGGAGCGCCGGCGACCGCTCGCGGACATACTAATTTTAGACGTTGGACGTGATGGCTGCGTCAATCGCTCCAAATTACTAAACAAATTTTTACGATATTTCCCACTAGGGAACTACGTACCTTATATAAACCATCCGAGGATGTCACCAGTTTGGTGAAATTAGCTGCAGCTATATATAAAAATTATTAAAAGGGAAAACGAAACTACTGTACCAGTACACATGACTATTACGTATAAACGATAATGAGTTATTTTTTCTGAACGAGAATTGGAGGACCGTGATCTCAAGTATACCGGAGAAGACGAGGAGTTCAGGCCAGTGTTCTTTCCTACCTTATCTCAATCGAAGTGTAAGGCGGCCACACAAAAATAATTGGAAATAAATGTATTTTTTTCTAATAAATTTGCATTATTCGAACCTACACCCTATCTGTGGCCATCTGGTCAGCTTGCACGACCAAGGGTCGCAAGATGCAGCTAAACTAATAAAAAAATCTCCTACCACTGAAATCAAAATAAATGAAGAAGAAAATGTAAACCAACGAATATGTGTTTCACTAAACCCACATAATAAAATAGAGACGGAAAGGACTCCTCACCAATATAAACATAAACTTAAAAATTTAACTCCAACATTTAGAAATCCCAAGAAATATATTGAGGCATCAGAACAAGTAATGAAAAAAATTTCGCCCATTTCAAATTATGAAAAAAATGGTCCTGCTTACTACAACCACTTGCCTTCTGATATTCCATCTACTAGTGCTCTTTGTGACTCAATAATTAATATACACACGGATTTACAAGATCAAAGTACAGAAAATGATGTCAATGAACCTACACATAAAGTGGAAAATTTTAATACGCAAACTGTAGAATCTACAAATAATCTGTATAATATGGGCAATTATACAGCTTTTGATATCAATGTGGTTGTCGAAACATACACCGATATTGGTTCTGATGAGGAAGTTAATAACAAGAAATGCTCTAATAACGTTGCAGTTGAACACTTCGATCCAGAATTGCCTACTACAAAACAATCCTTACAGAATCCAGACCAGACTGACTTACTATCGCCTGCTGCGCTACAGTCCAGTGATGTTTTAATTGCTGTTGAACAGTCAGATTCAGCCTCACTTGCTATGGAACATTCTGATTCAGTACTAGTTTCTTTCCAAAGTCCTGGAACGCCTTATTCACAACCAGTTGTCCAGTTTCCTTTTCAAAAATCAACTCCTTAATTCCTACCAATCAGGTTTCCGCGCTGGTCATAGTACTACTACTGCACTGGTGAATGTAACTGAAGATATAAGATCAGGAATGGAACATGGTAAAGTTACGGTTCTCTCTCTACTTGATTTCAGTAATGCATTTAACACCGTTGACTTTGACATTTTGCTTGGCATATTGCGCTCTATTAACATATCTCCGGCAGTTATTGACTGGTTTCGTAGTTACCTGTCTGGGCGCCGACAGCAAATACGCATTGAGGATTCCTTTTCTACTTGGTGTGATATTTCCGCTGGTGTACCGCAGGGTGGCGTTTTATCTCCATTACTTTTCGCTATATTTATCAACTCCATCTCACGCCAGTTAGTTTCATCTTACCACCTTTATGCAGATGATTTACAAGTTTATTCCCAAGCTTGTCCTGATCAACTGTCTCTAGCGATTAATGCGCTGAACCGTGTCTTAGAAATAATTTGTGACTGGAGCAAGTCCTATGGCATAAAAGTAAATGCACTGAAAACCCAAGTCATTATTGTTGGCAGTCCCGCAATGACAAGTAAAATCAACCGCTCATGTTTACCTGCAATTTTGTTCGATGGTGTTGCTTTAATCCCTAGTGATAACGTACGAAATCTGGGGATAGTTATAGATAAAAATTTGACATGGGGACCACAGATCGAGCAGACGAGTCGGAAAATGTTTGCTGCGGCTGGTTCCTTGAAGAGGCTACGTAACTTCTTGCCTGTGGCCACTAAAATTGCGCTCGCACAATCCCTTCTTCTTCCAATACTGGATTACTCCGATGTCAGCTATCTAGACTTAACTGAGGAGCAACTGAATAAACTTGAGAGACTTCAAAATTTTTGTATTAGATTCATATTTGGGTTACGCAAGTATGATCATGTATCTGATTTTCGCACTAAGCTCAAGTGGTTGCCAATTCGACTTCGTCGGAATGCACATATTGTTTCCCTGCTTTACAGTATACTGTTCAATCCTCTCTCACCAACTTATCTTAAGGAACGTTTCAAGTTCCTTAGTGATACGCACTGTCGTGTTTTGAGATCATCGGAGAACCTAAAACTGCAGGTGCCTGTGCACTCCACAAAATTCCTTGATAAGTCATTTGCAGTTCAGGCTGTTCGCTTGTGGAATGCCTTACCTGAAGAAATAATGCGCGCTCCTTCATTAGAGTGTTTTAAAAAATGTTAAAGAAATACTATCTATCACTTTAGGAAGAAATGCTATCGTATCATCCTGTTATATTTATCTTGGTACTGTTTTATTTTAAATGTTTGTATGTATATTGTATTATATTATATATGTTTATTATATTATATTATATATAGTATATTATATTTATATGCAGAGGTATGTATATGTTATTTGTATGTATATATGTAGGTATGTTTCTCTCGCAATGTAAGACACCATCTACTACCCGTCTATTTAGTAACTGTCCAGTCTAACCTACGGTTGCCTGGCAGAAATTGCTCTTTAGCGATAAGGCCGCCGATTGTACAACTAAACTGTATAAATTGTATTTTCTCTATAATTTATGGTGTACAATAAAGAATTTATTCATTCATTCATTCATTCATTCAATGAGTATAAGATTAATTTATTTTGTTTTAAAATTTTAATACCCAATGTAACTTACATTGCTGTAGGTCTAAACTTTAAAAATGTTCTGATTTGTTGTTTAATATTTAAGAAGACTGAATTTAGTTTATATTCTGCTAAAATAGGTATATTTTGTTATATAAATGACTGCTGGTAAAAAGTAAAGCAGATAATAATAATAGAACTATAGTTAAAAGAGTTACCTCAAAAATTGTAAGACTGAATACTAGAATGGTCTGATTAGGTATTTTTAAGATTTTAATTCATTAAATATATGTTTTTGATTAATATTTTAATAAGGTGTTGTTTTCTGATTTCAAGAATTAAAAAAGCTGATTTATATAAACAATTTGTAACAAATTGTAATATGATTCTGTGTTGTTAAAATAATGAATAAATAAAAAAGGTGGTGTTTTTTATCACATTGTATATGTTTAAAAGATTTTGTTGACATGTCCGGCTTTCGGACTCTAAAATCCGGGGTTTTCACGCATCTTGTCCGGTTTTCCAAATTTTAGAGATGGCAACCCTAGATATATATCTGGATACTTAGTTTTATATATTTCTTGAGCATAAAATGAGCCTAATATAGGCTGTCCTCTGTTATCTTGTAATAAATAGGTTGTAGGATTAGTATTTTTTATTTTTCTGATCTTAAATACTTCCGTTGACCAGTTAGGAGTAAACCCTTTTTCAAAAACTCCTCTATATTTGCTTATTCTGACAAAATCTCCTAATTTAAATCTTTTACAGTGTATTTTCTTTTTAAACTGCATATTCATTACATATCTCTGAATCACCAGTTCTTTATTATTGGGGTGAATTGATTCTGGTGTGTGTTTGATAGTCCTATGAAAGGTGTGATTATATTCAAGTAGTTTTTTTTCAAGCGTTCCATCTGTCCGTTTATAATTTCCTTTTAAACTAAAATCTTTAAATAATTTACGTTTTAATGTTCTTATAAATCGCTCTACAATAGATCGACTTTATAGAATATGTGGAATAGTGATTGATATTATATTTTTCTGTAATGTCTTTAAAAGTTTTATTATAAAATTCTTTTCCTAAATCTGTCTGTAGATTTTTTGGAATTCGTCCTTTTTTTAGTAAATTATTAAATGCCTCCGAAACAATGCTTTTAGATTTTTGTTTAATTTTTATTGCCCATGCAAACTTCGTAAAACAATCTATAACAACTAAAATATATTTATACCCAGCATTAACATTTAATAATGCTTGTACATCAACATTTATGAATACATTTTATGAATTTCGTTTACGATATCCGCTTTGCTCATAATGTTTGCTTAATTTCCCAGCAATCTCTTTAATTTTAATATTTTTTTCTGCTTTTATCTATTCTTTTTTAATAAATTGAGTTTCGTGTTCTTCAGTAGTTAGTTTATTTACAGTATTTCTCCTACTTGTGCTTTACTTATATAATTTGAAAACTTGCCGTCTGTCATGCTTAATCTGTTTATAGTCAGTAACTATTAATGTAACACTTCAATAGTTTTATTCTTTTATTATACCTGCTTCTTTTAATTCCTCAATGATTGACACAATTTCATTATTATGAATGTTATTACCAGCCCTTTTTGAAGCAATGAGTAACTTTAACCTTTCAACTAGTTCATTGGGATCATCCCAATAAACATAATCAGTGTTTTTTTTTTTGTAATTTTTAAGTAACGGTAGGTTACCGCCTATTTTTTTATTTGTAATCTGATTAGAAAAGCAATCTTGTTGTTTGAACAATGGTTTTATTATATATTTATATTTTATTCCTTTGTCTCCTTTTATTTGTCCTTTCGGATCAAAGTCTCGTTTGTGAGCATTTGTTATGTTAAGTATTTCTATATAAACATTTTATCTTCTTTAGTAATTATTTTAAAATCAGGCTTACCACGTATTAATAGCTCCCTTAAACCTGGAGTCAAACTATAATGTTTATCGTCAATAGTCATAATATATGTTTTTTCTGCGTTTTTAGCATTATTTGCTGAAAGGTAAACATTTGTATTACCTATAAATAACTTAGTATTTTCACTTCTTATACCAAAAGGGATATTTATGTTATCATATATATCCATCACATCTTCCTTTATTAGAGACCTGAGTGAATCATTTTTCTTTGGATTGTTCTCAGCAGATTCAAAACTCTCTGAATCTTCATAACTTGATGACTGCTTTGAGACTAAGTCTTCAAATCCTTTTCTGTATCTTCCTTGATTCAACGCGCAATCTTTATCGATCAATAAAAAATTGTATTGATCGCGCCATATGTCAGAACAAAGTTTTTTAAATGTTTGCCACTCTAAATCTGTGTTCACATGCTCGCTATAAATATGTTTTATATTGCAATCATCTTAAACAAAAAAATTTGCTCCTGGAATTTTTTCCATTACTTTTTTTAGGAAACAATACTTCGGTTGAAATGCTGTTTTCGAGTACAAGTAAATATATTTAAATTTTAATCCATTTTTGTGCAATAACAAATTCAGCATTACGTTAGTTTTCCCACAATTAGAAGGACCACACATTATGCATCTCTACTTTTATATTATTAACATCTAATGTATCGCGTTGCTTAATGAACTTCATCTTGTAAAGTGAACTCTTTGACATAACGCAGTACATATTTATACAGCGTGTTTGGTAATACCTGTATAATCCCGAATATGGCACATACGGTATGATGAATAGAACCCAGAAAAATGATCACTAAGACTGAAACCCAGCACATGACCTAGATATTCAGCTTTTTTTCTTCGAAGTAAAACTGTACGCTGACAACCCTAAAAACAGCTGTTGTGTTGTATTTGGTCATCGACTCCATGTGCCGAACTAGTTTAAAAAATAACAGAAGTTAAATAAATCTAAAGATAAATGCCTAGAATAAATATGCATCTGAGAGGAATTTATTATTTCCAAACAAAGAAAAAGTTAGTAGTAAATGACTTTTAACTATAAAAAAACACTAATCTTGTGATTAACGGTGTTTCAAAAACTATTAATATGAAAACTTCTGTAATAATACAGTCAAAATAAAAAAGAAATTGCAAATACTTTGATTGAAGTTCAATATCTGCACCATTGCTCACATTAGTCTATGCAAGAAGGAGCGAGAGAGACATAAAATCGACGACGATGTGTATTGAGAAACTCGGGTTTCTGATGTGTCAGTAAGGTTCTGTAGATTATTTGCTTTGAAGTTTTGTTATTTTTTTCATAAAGCCGTGTTATTTTCACGAAACAATAAAATACGGACTTATACAATGATATTAATAATCTAAGTATCTCTCTTATTCTTAGTTTAAATGATAATTAAATAAAGGTTAGTTGTAATGGAAAGGTCTAATAATAAATAATATTTCTTGACGCGGAACCCCAAAATCGGTACACTTTTGATTTAGGTACATTGGTGTTCGAGTTGCAATAATAATAACCTATGTAGTTTTGGTCATCGCGTCAGTCGCGTCCGTGACTTTCATCGGCGTACTTGTGAGTTTTCAGAATTTAGAAGGTCAACTTACGTTTTCGTTCTTTCGGGACTTTTGGTTTGTTTTTCATTCTCGTTCTGTTTACCTGTGTATTATGTTTGTGTGCGGTCAGTGCAATGAATTCGTACTCAAATGCCTAATATTACGAGATGATAATGTGTGGCGGTGCTTGTGACGGTAATCTTGCTGCGGCTCGGCGGCGTTATGACGAGCGCCACGTGTCAGGAAGACCTGAAAACCATCGACGTCTTCCTTCTTACCGGTGATTCGCGGCATTTGTGAATTGGTTACATACAACTGGTTCATTCCATAGTGTGCCACAGGCAGGCCGGCCGATCACCTATTCCATCGAGACAGAGGATATGACTTTACGTCGAGAGTAACACGACACGGTCTGTGTCGAGTCGAATGGAGATGTGTGTTTTATGCGGTGGCCGGCATATCGAGACCCTGGACTGATAAAGTGGAGGTGAAGTGTAGGTAATGTTGACAAGTGAAAGCTGAAAGAGTGATTAGAACGCTATAGGTATGTACCTATTTAATCTTAAATTGTTTTAATTACAAGTAAACTCATACGTAGTCGAGTGCGCGCGTCGGCAACATCAAAATGTATTCAAGGAAACGAGAGAGTGAGAGGTAATGAGAGAGAGAGAGAGAGAGAAAGAGCGAATGCGCCGGGACGGCACGTGTAAGCTTACAGGGTTGTAGCATAGTAATTGAAAACAAATTGTTCAAATATTTGTATGAAAATATCAATTTACATGAAATTGTTTTTTGACCTATCAATTGTGTTCTTTGTGCTAGGTTGTATGGCCATGTTTCGGGATTATACAGGTATTACCAAACACGCTGTATAGCGATCGAGATTTAGTATGAAGATGTATAGTGAAATGAGCATGTTTTCTCATTGCAATTTTATTATTATTACTTAGCTATAATTAAAAGATATTTAGTGTATCAATAAAATATGTTTAAAGTCAAATATATTATTTTTTTTTTACATTAATATTCAACATTTCATATGCATATAAAATATTATACAATTACGTATACAGTAGCGATGGGCGTTGAATCAACGGACTAGTTAAATCAACCGTTAACGTAGAATCAACGCGTCGACGGTTGACAGTTCTTTGGTTAACTAGTTGAAAAATCGACGCCTTAACGAAGAACCCACCGTTCGTCTAACAACATGTTATGAAACTGCAACGCATCATTTTCCATTCATAAAGATTCGATGTAACTTTGATCGCTGAAATAATTGAAACTCTAAAGTCAATGGCAGTAAGTAAATATTTCAATACGCGCGTCTAATACATAGGCCTTGTATATATGAATGTCAAATGTGATTGTTGTTTACATTTGTTTCTAATAGATGGTGTTATAGAGTTCTTGTATTTATCTACACGGCAGTGTTAAGAATTTTACTAGTTAGTATAGATCAACTATTGTTGCAATATAAAACTTTTTATTTTTTAGTTTTGCATATACTCGTCTATTTGTTTGTTTTATTAGGGTTTCCTTGGGATTTTTTTGTCTGAATAATCTATCTAACCTTTATTTCTCTGAAAGAACGTTTATAGATTTTTTTTTATCTTAGAGAATTTAATTTACTCTGGGCAACTGTTATTTATATCAATAATTTTGAATATTAACCCATTCCTCCCCACTGTCATATTTTTAAGACACCATTTTCAACATTTTTTTTATATCTTTTAGATCATTTATTTTTATTATTTCAGATAAAATTCGTATTTTTACACTGTTTTTCTGGTATATATATATTTTTTTACTGCAAAAATTGTATCCGTAAATTTAATGTAATTTTTTCAAATTGATCATTTTGTTGCCTAGAAAAAAAGCATTATATTCTGATTTTATATACCATAAAAGAAAAAACTTGTCAACTTCAATGTATATAAAACTGATTCTTAGACCTCTACTAAATGTATACAAAATTAAAACATAAACAAAGCATGGTTTCAAAACTTGTGGTAATCTTTCAAAATAAGCCGTATATTCCCAGTGTCATATTTATAATATGACACTGGGAACATGTCTATACATTTTGCCGCGAAAGCACGTTCGATCTTGCAACGCACTAGTTCAAACGTTTCAATTGTTTGTCTCTTGCGGGTCTTGTGTTTATATTACTCGAAAGGTTAGTTCCGAACACATTACATGTCGTGATATAATTGTGATTTATTTATCAAACTAGAGTTCAAAAATAGTGATTACGTAGAAGGTTGTGAATAGGTGAGTTAAATAAATTTTTATTTTGTACAATATACCTATTAGTTGTTAGGTAAAGGTGTAAATTATATGTTTTTATTCTTTATAGATCATGAATCCAGTAAATAAAAAGTATAAAAAAGCTTTGAAGTTGTCCGAAATCACAGACTATCTTCAAGATTTAGAAGATTGTCGAGATGAGGAATTGGACGACATTGAAATTGCCATATTACCTCCTGACGAAGTGGACGAAATGACTGACATAGAAGAAGGTCCTGACGACGATATGGGAGTTCTACCAGTGTCAGATGTAGCTGGTCACGTGGAATTTTCATGTACAATTGACAACGAGGAAGAAGATCATAATACCCCATCCACGTCTCGAACAAACAAGACAGTAACTTGGCGTAAGTGTAATCCAGTATACTCTGGAATTCATTCGGAATCTAATACTGCTAAACAATATTTGGTAAATATGACAACGGAGTTACAAGGAAAATCAGCGATAGAAATATTAGAAAACTTGCTATGTGAAGATATTTTAGAATATATTGTGCGAGAAACAGTAAACTATGCCAAACATTATAAAAATGATTTGAATTTTAATCTAACGGTAAGTGACTTAAAAGTGTTTATAGGAATTCTGTTTTTTTCGTCGTACCATCACTTGCCTCAAAGTAAATTATATTGGTGTAGAGATGAAGATGTACATATTGCATTTGTTGAAAGAGCTATGTCTCGTAATCGTTTTGATAAAATTAAATCTTATTTACATTTTAATGACAACTCAAAAATTGATAATACTGACAAAGCTTTCAAAATACGCCCATTTATCGACAAAGCTAATGAATCCTTCCGAAAGTTTGGAATATTTGAATCCAATTTAGCCGTTGATGAGATGATCGTCAAATACTTTGGTCATCATGGGATCAAACAGTTTATAAAAGGTAAACCAGTGAGGTTTGGATACAAATTTTGGGCACTGTGTGGAGTCAGCGGATATTGCTATAACTTTTCGCTTTATACAGGCAAGGAAACTCAAATCTCTGATAACGGTGACGGTTTGGGTTCAAGAGTGGTGAAAAAGTTACTTGCAGTATGTACAGATCCCAGTGCACACGTAGTTTACTTTGATAACTTTTTTAGCAGCATGCAATTGTTAATCGATTTGAAATCTCAAGGGTTCAAAGCTACAGGGACGGTCAGAGAAAACAGGACTAAGAAATGTCCTATCATGACTAAACAAGAAATAAAAAAGAAAGACCGTGGATATTCCGATCATCGTTTTGATAAAAATAATGAAATATTATGCGTGAAATGGCATGATAACAATGTGGTATGTCTTTTGACAAATTTTGATACTATAGAACCTTTTGTAAAAACTAATAGGTACTCGAAAACAGAGAAAGCAAAAGTAGCTGTGAATCAGCCAAAGCTTATTCATAATTATAATAAAAACATGGGAGGAGTGGATAAACATGATTGGCTGATTTCTAAATATCCAATTCGCTTTAGAGGTAAAAAATGGTATTGGCCGCTAGTCATTCGTATTTTAGACATGTCCCTAGTAAATGCATGGATTATTTACAACGAGGTAAATAAAGATGAGACCATCTCTCTACTAGATTTCAGGCGTAGGGTTTGTTTTGCTTGGATGAAAAAATCGGAAGGCAAGGCAAGCAAACCAGGCAGAGGAACATCAGAAAGTCTTTTACAATCCATCAGGTTTGACAATATTGACCACTATATGACGAAGAGAGACAAACAGAGGCGTTGCCAGGGACAAGATTGTAAAAAAAAACCTCTTACTTTTTGTGCTAAATGTGAAAAACACTCTGCAGTGATTGTTTTATACCTTATCATACAACATAAGCTCTTAAAACTTAATATTTAAAACTGTTTATGGTCATAGTTTTCAAATACAGTTGATTTTCTTATAATTGATAACTTTCATTGTTTTTGGTCTCATGTCCCCACTGTCATATTTATAGGACAGGCTGACTCAGCATTAAAGGTAGTTAATATTTTTCTTTTTTCTTCATATTATTTTTTATAAGCCTATTATGAACTTAATTTCAAAATTTGACTAAAAAATTCCAATGTTTTCGATGCTTGGGAAGTAATGGGTTAAGATCACAGAAATAAATCTAGTTAGAAGGAACATGTTCGTCGATTTATATGGAGACCGAGCGTGCCCCATTTTGTGTAGGTATCATGACGTCACGATCTTAATTTAGTGATGGAAGACATAATTTCACTTGCATCGAATACATGTTGTATTTGAAACGGCATACCGATTCTTATCGATTGAAAAACGATATCGATCGACGGAGACCAACGTGTACAGTCTGTCTATAAAGTCATGAAAATAATGTTTGAGGAACTAACATTAGACATAAGTATCACAACACTGAATCAAAGTACATCGACTGTCAACAACTTGATTTTTTAGCTCGATTTTCTGCATTTTTGATTTGTTTTGATTAAACTGAAGCTACTTCTTCTAAACTCCGTCGAAAAGTGTTAAAAATGAAGAGAATTAATCAGAGTGAAGCTTAGGATATTATTTATAAAGTTTTTCAGTGATCTTTATTGGAACAAGAAGCTGGACACATTTTATCATATTTGTAGAATGTTAAAGCTCGAACGGCAGTAATCGTGTTACTGATTGACTTTTGGTTACCAGAAGTTTCAAATTTACTAAATATATGAATTTAAGTCTAAAAGAAGTATTGATTACATTATGCATTTATAAGTTAGATTGAAAATGTTAGAAGGCTATATTGTAGTGCGGTCCGAACTTTCAATACTTTTGGATAATCAAATTATCATTGATTTTAATCTGAATAAAAAATATACCTTTTAGGAATGTACGATTTTTACCTATGTACGCCAATAAAAAGTTTGTGCTTTATATTACTAAAATTATAGCATTAATTTGATCATTGTGGCGATTCCATTCTTTTTGCCAAATACCTATAGGTATTACATTTTTAAAACTTACTTTCAGGAAAATCAGAGAATATAGTGCTACGTATTGTAGATGAAGGTTATAAAAATGGTGGCATATTTGAAACCCCTGGGAAACATAGATAGTCGTCCTAAGAAATAAATGGTTAACTGCAACATTTGTGCACTTCGACAAAAGATTCAGTTCTTTTACTCTGTGAAAAAAAAGAGGTACCTACATGAAGAAAACATCAGTGGATTGCCAAAACCGATCTGGATTTTAATTGTAGCCTAGAAGTTCTGCGTTAAATTCTGAAATATATTGGGTTTTCTTACAAGGAGTGTCAAAGTAACAGGCTTTAATCGAACACAAGCACACATTGCAGTAAAAACGAGAAAACAACTTGGCAATTATAATTACGAAGAAAAGATTTATCAAAAATTACGATTACTATATTGTAATCTTCAATGTAGAATGAACTCATTGTCTACGAATTATACGCCTTTCTTTACCTTTTCTGGGGTAATAAGAGTAAAAAAAATATCCTACTATCAAAATCATTTGTCTCACTACACAGGGTTGCTACGTGCTCGATCGAAGCGCCCTCAATTTTATTTCATGACTTTATAGACAGACTACCAATTTTGCTTAAATATTATGTATATATCACGAACTCACGTATGTAATTTAGTGAATCGGCGCAAAAAAGATTTTATGCGACAGAATAGAAATCGGCATTTTTCTGTGGGCAAACACTTTGTAGTAGCCGCTACCCCCTCCCGACACACGACACTACACATGTTTACGTCCTGTGTTGTTATGTTATGTTTCACGGCGGGCTTTTCTGCAACTCGATACTCAGTTCCTATTTTCCAGACACGGGGTTGCTTTAGTCCTGCCACCCCAGCTCCTCCAGGAAGCCCGTAAGATCTCGAACTCTGCCGCATGCTTCCACTAGTATCCTTGGGCTTCATAGATATGTAGTCCTTTTGTCTTAATAGGCTCCTGCATTCCAGTATCACATGAGTGCACAAGCGCTTATGTGATACTGGAATGGAGACTGCGGAGACAATCTCCTCAGTCTCCATGCACGCCCTGCTCAGAGGACTGTCAGAATAACCCATTGTTATATAGGTGTTTGTTAAAGTTTCCATATCCAGTAAGTATACCTACTATTTGCCTTAGAGTCCTGTTGCTTCAAATCCATTTATTTTTAATATTACGATCATACGGAAAACTAAAACTAAAATTCCAGTATAATTCAATATAAAATTAATTATCCTTTCTTCTGCTTTCAAAAACGATATTTTTTTAATCGGGTAAAAAAATCGCATTGTACAGCACTATTCTCCATTTTTGGCCTCCAACAAATTGACCTTGATATTATACATCGATGGTTTTACAAGCACAGCAAATTTGGACTGTCAAATTAAAGCCGCAATGGAAAGCTATTACTAGACACATGACCGTTTTGATAAAAATAATACGGAGCAACAAAACTAATGATTTTTAATTCAAAATAGATATATCAAGGCAAATAGTTACTTACCGATGGAAGGAAATACCTCGACTATAAGATCCAACCATATTGGTGGTGTTTGAGCAGGTAATTATCGAACAACGCATCATTTTAAATTTCGTCCAACACCGATTGCGATCGAAAGTGGACTGAGCCTCGCGGCGAGCAATGAAGCTGTCTAGACGTCGTTTCGGCACGCGAAGTACGTACACTTTTTCCTTCTAACTAGATATATTTCTGTGGTTAAGATTAATAATTTTATTTTGAACCAAAACAAACAAAACCTAAAGTACAGTATATCTATAATATTATGTTAAAATAGTAAAACATATCACTCTAAATGATAAATAATATTTATTGATAAGTATAATAAAATATTTATTAAAGATTTCTAGTTAGATTATTAAAAAACATGAAACCGTAAATTTCTTCTATTATACCTACACCTAGGTAACTACGATCTTACACAAAATAATATTATATTATTTTTTTATATCCATTAACGTGAAGTAGTTCGGCCAACTGCGAAAGTCTATATAGTCCATCCAATACGGTTAATATTTGTACGTTGGTTGTAGTTCATAAATAAACGCACACTCCCATCCGTCCACGTCTATCCTGTCGACGTAGTTGCATACGTTAACTATAGTTGATAATTCAACTAGTTGAATTTTCAATGATCAGATAAAGAACGTTACGTTCGTTGATCAACGTACACCTAGTCTACAACGCTTTAGTTTTGTCGTATAATACAATAATACAACCAGTTAAAGAGTAGACGGCTAAACGAAGAACGCACCGTTCATCTATAAACATGTTACGAAACTGCAACGCATAACTTTATCTGTATAATACAATGGAATTCGGTTGTTTCCATTATTAAATTTTCATGTAACTTTGACAGCAGAAATAATTTAAACTCTAAAGTCAAAGAAAGTAAGTAAATATTTGAAGACGCGTATCTAATACATAGGCCTTGTTTAAATACATGTTAGACTTTGTTTGTTTACGTTAATCCCCGATAGATGGTGTTATACGATTTTTGACATGGCGGTGTTAAGAATTTTACTACTTAGTATAAGTTAACTTTTTCTACTATAAATAATTTTTAGTCTTTTTTTTGCATCCGAATTATATAGTGATTCATTAATTTATTATTTTAAATAATTATTAATTAAATTAATTATCCTATTACAGAAAAAAATCATAATATTTATTTTAACTGTATGTTTAAAAAACGGCTAAGTGAAGTGCGAGTTGGACTCGCACACGAAGAGATCCGTACATACCATTATAAAACGGCAAAAAAATTAAATCTGTTGTATTTGTACGAGAGCTCAACTTGAGTATTTATTTTATTTTAATGTAACTGTTTATTTTTAAAGTGAATACATATATAGACAAATCTTCGGTAAATATTTCAAGGGTCTACTCGCTGCAAGTATCGATATCGAGCAAAAACATTATTTTATTAAATAAAAGCAAATATTATTCTGTTTTTAGTATTTGTTCATTATTGGCAAAAGAAATGAATCTTATGTGAAAATTTTAACTATCTATCTATCAAGGTTCATGAGATACAGCCTAGTGACAGACAGACGGACGGATAGCGAAGACTTAATAATACGGTTTCGTTTAAAATACATAACCCAAAACAATATCTAATTAGAATACTAGCGCTATCTTTCGACAATATAAAATCATAACCAGGTACAGATGATCAACAATGTTTACTTTTCAATATTGATATACGGTTCAATAAAACAATTAAAACCGTTAAACTTCGTCCAAAGTTCGTACCCGTTGACGTAGTTCTATATGTCAACTATAGTTAAAATCAACTAGTTGATCGACTAGTCGATCAAGGTCCATGAACGGCTTCGTTTCGTCGACGGAAAATCTGTCAACGACCCATCTCTAGTATACAGTAATATTCATACAATTATTAAAATATAATGTATATTTTACATGTTTGTTATTCTAATTATTATTATTATTATAAATTATATAATTCATGGATATCATAAGATTATATTAAATTTTATAAAATCTGTGGGAGTGGTGGTGATGTTAAAAAGAAGAAAACTCCGTTCGCAGTTTAAAGCCAAATCGGCATATATTAGAAACGTAAGTTCGCGGAATAATACAGAGTAAGAACGAAAGAGATGATCGCACGCAATAAGCTACACGCGTAAAAGTTCCAGCCAACCTGAGCAGGAAAGCGGATGCAATTACTCTTTATAACTTATTTACGTGTATATATTCAAAACGTCCAATAGTTCCGTCAAACCAAAGTAAGCGGAAGCTATAGTACAATCTAGAATTTCCTACGGTCCTACCTAACCAAGGATACAACATAAAATATGACTTTGATATTTATAAGAAAATATAAACGATCTAATAGCGTGATTCAGAAACGTGCAACGCCATCTAGTGTGTGCGAATCTAACTAATCACATAGTTTATTCATGAGTAGTTGCTACAGGCTCCCCCTCTGGCTCCGATGACGTCCCGGCGAGGTAGGCAGGAACAACTGGTAGAACTATTTTGACTTCGGTGGTCGTCCTCGTGGTCGTCTAGAGCTGTTGTCATCTGTTTGAGGTTGAATTTTCTTTGGGCGGCCTCGTTTTCTAATGGGCAAAGCTGGTTGGGGAGACGATGTGTTATTTGGAGATTCGTAAGGTTTGAGTGCAGATGAGTGATATAAGCCTATTGGTTTATTAGGCTCATTAATTGAGGCTATTTCATAGGAGCTCGGTCCATGAATGCGCAAAATTGTATAGGGACCATCTCGTCGAGGAGCAAACTTAGCGCTGAACCCTTGAGCAGATTTACTTATAGGATGAGAAGTTACTAAAACATAATCTCCTGGTTTGTATAATGGAGATTCGCGACGGTTTTTGTCTACGTAATCTTTCCTCTTTTCTTCTTTTATTTCTTGTATCTCTTTTGCTCTCTTCATTGTTTCGACTAAAAGTAGCAATTTAGGAGTTATTTCAGGAATAAAATTTTCGTTGTAAATTATATGTTTCAGGTCATGTCTGCAATCATCTGGAGTTCGAAGATCACGTCCAAAAGTTAAGTATGCAGGAGAATATCCTGTTGATGAAGAAACTGCAGTATTCATCGCAAAACGGATGCTTGCTAGCTTTTCTGACCATGTGGTATGGCAATCCCCTACAAATATAGCCAATTGTGTCTTCATATCCTTGTTACGCCGTTCAACAGGGTTCGTTTCTGGATGATAAACGGGGGTAAATCCATGCGTAATATTTAAACAGAATGCTAACTGTTGCATAATGCTGCTCACAAACTGACTTCCATTGTCACTTATGAACCGGCGAGGTGTACCGTAACGTAATATTATCTCATTGAGCAGTATTTTTGCACATTCTTCTGCTGTTGCGTGTTCTAATGCAAACAATTCGATCCACCTTGTAGCTATGTCCTCTACAATAAAAATCCAAGTTTTGTTATCTTGAGACTTGGGTAAAGGGCCAAATAAGTCGAAAGATATGACCTCAAAACGTTGATTCATAGCAGTTGTTTGAAGTAAACCCGCTGGTTTTAAATTACTGGGCTTATAGCGTTGGCATTCTATGCACTTTTTAATATGGTTTTCTACTTGAGTTCTTAAGCCTTTCCAACAATAACGTCTGGAAATGCGTTCAATAGTTTTTTCTACGCCGTAGTGACCAGCTGTCGGGTCGTCATGATATGCGGATATTACATTATTTTGTTCGTGTTGAGGAACTACTAATTGACAATTCTCACTCTCGCTTTCAGGACTGTATCTATATAGGATGCCATTATTCATTAAGTATCCTTTCAAGCTCCAATATTTTGCGTTTTCTTCGTGTTTTCCTTCAAACGCTTGTACTATTTTGTAAATATTCGAATCCTTCATTTGTTCTTCTCGTATTTCTTTGGCACTTCTTTTAGGTATGTCTAGGATAATTGTACATATTCCACAATTATTTTTGTTATCAGGTTCACAACAGGGTCGGGATAGTGCATCAGCGACTACATTCTTTTTACCAGCTATATATTTAATTGTTATGTTATAAGGTTGTAGCTGTAACGCCCATCTTGCCAAACGTCCTGTTGGTGATTTTAATGACATAAGCCATTTAAGAGCCTGATGATCCGTTAAAATGGTAATTGGGGCTCCTTCAATATAGCCTCGAAACTTGTTACATGCCCACACTACTGCCAACGCTTCCCTTTCTGTGGTACAATAATTCTTTTCCGCAGGCGTTAGTAGACGACTCGCGTACTCTACTGGGTGCTCTTGTTCTCCCTCCCCCTGCACTAAAACAGCTCCGATTGCGTAATTGCTGGCATCAGTTTTTAAGGTAAATGGTTTAGTTGCATCGGCTTGCGCTAAGACTGGAGTGGTTGATAAACTATGGCAAAGTCTTTCAAAAGCATTTTGTTGTTCAATACCCCACGTCCAATTCATGTTCTTCTTTGAAAGCCTTGATAGCGGTTCAGAAATCTTTGCAAAACCCGGTATAAATCTTCTGTACCAAGAACACATCTGCAAGAATGACGTTAAATGTTTCAAATTGGTGGGAGTTGGCATTCTTATTATACAACTAATTTTATCTGGGTCTACTTCAAGTCCTTGGGGAGTAATATAATGTCCCAGATATTTTATTTTTGAACAACACCAGTTGCATTTTTCTTTATTAACTGTTAAATTATACTCCTTAAGGCGATCAAAAACATCCTGCAGGTCTTGCAGGTGTCGTTTAAAAGTAGGAGACAGAATTATAAGATCATCTAAATAAGCCAGGAGCTTAATATGACTTAATGAAATCCGAAAACAGTCCATCATTCGTTGAAATGTAGCCGGACCGTTTCGTAAACCAAACGGCATTCTCACAAATTTGTACATACCAACAGGTGATATGAAAGTTGTTTTAATTTGATCCTCTTCTTTTACTTTAATTTGATGGTAGCCTGCACGTAAGTCTATGGTTGTCATATACGGGGTAACTTTGGCGTCATGAAGCAGGTCATCGATACGTGGCATTGGATAAACATCTTGGACTGTTATCTTATTTAATTGACGATAGTCAATTAGGTACCATAACCACAGGCGCTGACCAAGGTGATGTACAGGGTACAATGATGTTATTTTTAATCAATTTATCTACCTCCATTCTTAAAATTTCAATTTTTGGAGGCGGTAGACGATATGGAGCTACAGATATCGGTGCACTATTTCCAGTATCAATTGAATGTTCTACATTTGAAGCTGGGTTGCAGTTTAATTCAAAAACTATCTTGTTCTTGTCCAGAAGTAGTTTTAATTGATTTGATTCTACATCTGTTGCAGCTATATCAGTGCAGAAATCGGGAAATAAGGATGCCGATGTAGGTGATTGTTCCCCAGGATAATTAATCAAACTTTCCTGTGCATCCTTAAACAAAGCCTCCATTACTGGAGAGTAACCGTCAAATAAAGTATGGCATTTTCTTTTATTTGGAGATGACGTATCTATTGGTATCAACGGCCCGTAGGTGATTTCCTTGTGACAGTGTATATTTGGAATACATGCTTCTTCTGGGAAATTGACGCCCTTTAACTGCATGCATCCAGCTATCTTAGAATTATTGTCAGCATACTCTGTAACACTTGCTATAGGGTAATCAGGTTCGAATGTCTTATTAAAATTGGCGGCTATTGGAGCGAAAGCAGGCGACATTTTTGGCGTGATCCGCGTATCAGGTATAACTTTCTTTTCTTCTACCAATTTATATGTTCTGGATGGATCGTCCATGAAATGTCATATCATTTGTGGTAGGTTTAATACCAATAAAGCATCTTCTATGAAACCAACACCTAAAAGAGTTCTATTCTCCCTGGCGTCTGGCAGAACAATAAATGATGTTAAAACTGTCTTTCCATAAATTTTAACCGGAGCCTTAAAATTTAATGCTAGTTGTCTTTTAGATACCCCATCTGCCAACGTGATCGTCATTATTTCCTTTTGAAAAATATAGCCTTTTTGTTCAAGTGCCTTGTAGAGCTTATAAGAAGCTACACTAGTTTTGGCGCACGTGTCTACATACGCCATCCCTTCGTGGCCGTCTATAGAAACCGGTACTGTAGGGCGCTGACGAATATCCATCGCGGTTTGTATCGCACAGAATTCCAGTTTTTCTGTGGTGTTGTTGGAGAAATTACATTTATGGCAGCGACTACGCACTACTCCAGGTTCACCACAGCCATAACAGGAATATTTAAATGATGTACCTAACTGTGTATTACTAGGTTCTATTTTTTTAGACATGTCTATTGGTGCAGTATTTATTTGCTTAACATGTTGATCATTTTTTAATTTTTTTCTACAAGTCTCGGTGGTATGACCAGGTATACGACAAAAACTGCATCTTATTTTCTTTTTAGGGAAGTCCTGCTTCACTATAGTCACATTTGCATTACTAGATTCGATGTCCTTGTTTAAATCTTCTGCAGCACGACTTTTATTTATTAGATCATCAAAGGATTTGACGGTAGCTCTCGGTATCTGTTCGCGTATGTTGAGGCTCAATTGACCAAAAATCATGTCTAATTGCTGTTGCTCACTATGTTCTGGTTCTGGTAATTGAGCAAACAACATTCGTTTATGAGCAATGAAGTTCTCCGTTGTTTCTTTCCCTTGTTTTATACCTATTATATCTTGGTATATGATGTATGCTGGCTTTTTGGGAGCAAAAGAATGTCTAAGTCTTTGTTCAAAATCTGACCAGGAAGTCACCTTACCCTTGACATCTTGCCACCATACTGCTGCATCCCCCCTAAGGATCAATGGAAGACTAGCCAAAGCATCCTCATCAGATATCGCCTCCATTGTTTTAAAAATAGATACAGCTGCAAGAAAGGCTTCGACAATTTCATTGCACTTTTGTCCATCATAAAAAGACGTACAGGTAGTGAATGACTTTTTTTTATTTGTGATGACAGCTGATATTAAAGTCTTAAACTGCTCCTCCGTGAAATTCATTTTAACTTCCCTTATCTTAATCTCGTCAGAACTTCGTTTACGTATTGTAGTTTGTCGACCTGAACGAGTGACTACGAACTTCGGTTTCTTGTTTTCTTGCGAGTTATTGACGTTGGGCGCCAGATTGTGGGAGTAGTGGTGATGTTAAAAAGAAGAAAACTCCGTTCGCAGTTTAAAGCCAAATCGGCATATATTAGAAACATTAAGTTCGCGGAATAATACAGAGTAAGAACGAAAGAGATGATCGCACGTAATAAGCTACACGCGTAAAAGTTCCAGCCAACCTGAGCAGGAAAGCGGATGCAATTACTCTTTATAACTTATTTACGTGTATATATTCAAAACGTCCAATAGTTCCGTCAAACCAAAGTAAGCGGAAGCTATAGTACAATCTAGAATTTCCTACGGTCCTACCTAACCAAGGATCCAATATAAAATATGACTTTGATATTTATAAGAAAATATAAACGATCTAATAGCGTGATTCAGAAACGTGCAACGCCATCTAGTGTGTGCGAATCTAACTAATCACATAGTTTATTCATGAGTAGTTGCTACAAATCTATATTTCTCATATGTATTTAAAATTACTGTAACCATAAAAGTCACGATAAAATTAAAAGATAGTGCTACAATGTCCCCAAGGTAAGGTCTCCACCTGATTTCAAAATACTTGTACTTTATCATCTTTTCTATTTATTATTATTTTATCTACTTCTTGGGAATATAATATATGTTTTATTGATTTAATAATATTCATCTTACATTTAAAAAAATGATTATTGAGTAATGCATGACTATAATGTTTTAATTGCAATCGTTTTTGTATAGATTTAGATACACCTTTAGCTTATTTGTTCATCTTTGAATAAACCTGAAATCTTTGCATTTAATTTAGGCATTTGATAATTATTGTTCTGATCAAAATTACTAGTATCGAATTTAGAAATATCATCCTTCATTTCTTGATAAAAATCATGAGTTTTTATATAATATAATAGACTATCTGTGTCTGTGTAGCACAGCCTTGCTTTATTATGACATTTTTTTTAATGAAATTATAATGAAAACTATACAAGTGCTGTTTAGCGTATTCCAAAACTGTAAAACCGATATATAAAGGTCTATCGAGAATTAATTTTTCCGGACTCATATGAACAGCAACAAAATTTTCTGAGAATACTGTAATGTTTTTTAAATTAGGTTTTACGATTAATTTTTCGGCACCAAGTTTTCTGTTTGCCTTGTTATTATTGCCATGCCATGTTGTTACTAATTTGATATTAACTTGTTTTCGTCTATTCTCAATAGTTTTGCCGAATATAGCATTATTTAACAATTTGAAAAAATCTTTTTCAAAATGTGAAGATGAAGATTGACGTAATTGAGTATTCAAATCTATATAATTTTGTAAAAAGTTTTCTTGTTTAAAGGTGAATTTTTTTCAGAATTAACCCATTGTTAAAACATTCTTTTAAATGAACATAGTGAATAACATACTTAAATTTATCGTATTTTTTATAGGTTAGCTATTAATTTAGGGGATTGACCTCCTGGAGGTGTAAATTTTTCTACTGCAAAGGGTAAATCACGATGTGTATCATGTAGATAATCTGGATATGCTAAATCAACTTCTAAAATATATCCATCACTTGAATTATTATCTACATTGATTATATCTAATGCGTCAATTTCATGCGAGCTTAAGAAACGGAAATCTGATATAGGTAGTTTTTTTGTCATCGCATAACCGAAAAGATTGTTGCAATCAAGATATATCAAAAAAGTAGACTTTTCTTCGTTATCAAAATTCGGTAAATATTTATTATTCGCTTTAGCGTTTCGAAGAGAACATTGTGCTAAACCTCCACGAATTCCTTTTTCTATCATCTCATATATTTCTAAATCATGAATGAGTTCTAACTGAACACTTGTATAAAACAATATTGCATCCCAACTAATAGAATTAACAAAAAAATCGATTTCTACCCACTATCTCTTAACAAAGCCAAAACAAAAATAAAGAAATGGCTACTCGCCATGAGCTATGATCAAGCGGAATCCATATTCAACAGTCAAAGTATTTTAACCCTTCCCTCCATGCACTAACGTCTGTGGTTTCAATGCTATCACTAATACTTCGTGTTATTCACCACACATGATTTCCTTTACATGTCTATTATTGTACTGGATTAGACTAAGTAACATATTGTATCTTATCGTTAATATTAATTATTAGTTACTAGTAATATGGAAGAGGGCGCTGACTTATGTCACTCAGGTTATACCTAGCACAGAGGTCAGAGACTTCACACTGCCTTGATGATGTATATTTATATGACAATAAAGTTATTATTATTATTATTAACTTAAGCTTGGAGCGCTACTATAACAGGCCGGATCGAGTTTATAATGGTGCAAGGAAGTGTTTCTAAAATTTTCAAATATATCGCAAAGTAGCAATACATCGGTTTTTAAATATAAATCTGTATATTCACCCAATGTTTTAATATTAAATAAATTCCATACATTTTGCGCATATCTATATCGATTGTCACTTATATGTTCACATTTCATACTATTGTAAAAACATACTTTAGGCGGGAGAACATTATCTTCATATTTAGAAAAAGAATCCATATAATCGTAAGGGTAAATATATTTACAACGTATTAATTGGATTTGTTCATCGTCAGAAAACTCCCTTCTTAAAGTTTTAAATTCTGAACCATTCAAATTTTTAGATAATTCATCCAAGCTTGAGCTAAGAAACTGATAAGAATCAATAAATTTTATTTGAATAGGATATGATGTATTTTTGGTTTCGATAATTTTAGTAACAGACATGTACTTCTCTTTAGATTTCGGAATTATTTTAAAATAACGAATTTAGGTTATGAAAAACAACTGGTATAAATGAGCACACTTTGTATATCAGATTACAATGCGAGTGTGCGGCACCTTGATATTGTGATGTAATATTATTGGTAACGCCAATATACATTTATTTTAATATTACTAATTAATTTGATTATTCGCGCCGCTTTTACAATAAGTATCTCCATTTTGTATTTCTCGCTGGTTGACATTAGTACTTTTCCTGTCTTCCTCCCTCTTTGGCACTGCACAAAAATAAGAGAGAAAGAGCGAGACAGAACATATTCCCGCTGCATCTATGGCGTCTTCAGTAGGAGTCGCTAGTTGAAGAAAATCGCCCGCCGCGTCCGCATTGTAATCGTTTTTCTGTGTTTCGCCGTGTCATAAAACTATATAATTCCGTTTGAATTCCGCATATTGTACTGGTGAGAAGTGTTAGTGAAGAGGTGCTGATGTTCTGTGCTATTTTGAGTGTAAAAAACTTAACCGCCACGCCGACGGTTTTTCTCAGTACGTTTTCACTGAAGCTACCGAGGCGTTTTATTACGCCCATAACAGCGTTTAAGTATTTTGGAGGAGACAGGCCAGGTAAACAGGTCTGTCACGCCTGTTGGAGTCCACCTACAGCGCCATGATACTGAGGAAGGAGTCGCCGCCTACGCTCGAGAGCCGCCATTGCGCCATATTGACCACAAGTAACTGCAGTGCCTCTCCCCTTATATTTCCATTTATTTCGAACTTGTCACCAGTTCGCGAAAACCCGCTAATTTAATTATTATTTATTTTTCTTGACCGCGCCTTACAGTCCACCCACGTTTTTAAGGAGATTTCGATCTCCCTCCCTGTGTAGCCTGCCTAAGGCCATAAAGGGCGCCTTCACAGTTTGGTCCGTACGAGACGGATTCCTTTTAACCTTCATAGTTTAGTCCATACAAAACGGACTCCCCTTATTCATCACAATCTTACTTTCTCGCTAATTATTGTAGGTAATATCTACTTCGTGTTTGCTAGACACAGGCGTCTACGTAACGCCTATATCTCATATTTATCGCTTCTATAATAAATAATAATTATTTCAAAGAAAGTCATTGTGTACTTTTCTTATATCCGCATCGCTTTAATAACATAACCCTCAGCTTTATTACTTGTATTTTACGGTCACTGCGTACCTAAACTGTCCTCTTATTTAGTATACGCATTATCATAACTTAAATTATCACCGCGTCTTTTTATTTACAAAATAACATTATTTCCATTGCCGCCGGTAGAACACAACTTATCTACCTATCGCTCGCTCGCTCGCAACCGCCATAGGTACCTACTCAGTTACCTACCTACTCAGTCACGCCCCGCTGCACTGTTTTGTTAAACACACTTTTATTCATAATACTTTTGAGTAGGTATTTTTTTGTTTGAATTATTAAAAATTTCTAAAGACAACTCACATAGTAAATTCGAAATAGATATTCAATTAGCATTATTTCGCCGTAATGCTATTTACGCTCGCCTACAAAATATTTTCGACCTGTATAAGAAGGTCACTTCGGGTCATGAACGACTTGAAGAATTTATGTGTGCGTGTATTAATCTAGATACAATACGCGCTGAGTTCCGTGACGCTATAGAAACTTATAACACTTTTATTCTAAAACAGAATCCTAAAGCCACTGTTGATGTTGAGTCTTCAAAGTTGGACCATGCCAACTTTGAAGACTTATACTGCCGCATCAAATATTATCATGATTCACAAAATTCTAAACTTTCATCCGCGTCTGCTTCATGTAGTAATGATCTTGTTAAACAAAAGATACGTTTACCGCCTATTGAAATTATGTCTTTCGATGGCGACATTCGCAATTGGCCATTATTTTATGCTAATTTCAAAAGTATAGTTCATGAAAATAAGTCACTGACAGATTCAGAAAAATTATATTATTTGCTCGGCAAATTATCTGATAAGGCTCAGACCGCATTTTTAGGTATTTCCCCAGAATGAGAAAATTATAAGATTATTTTCGATTCACTCATAGGAAAATATGAAGATAAACGTATGTTAGCCTCCGCTTATATTAACAAAATGTTTGAACATAAATCATTTAACAACGCATCTGTCAATAATTTCGAGTCTTTCACAGATAATTTTGTTTCAACCGCGAACGCATTAAAAAACCTTAAAATCGATAATCTTGCAGATTTTATATTATTTCATATTGCTATAAAAAATATTGATTCTGAAACCGCTCGATTTTTTGAAATGAGTTGCTTGGATAAAATACCTAAGTTTGATAGTTTAGTACACTTTATTAGAGAACAATATCGTATATTGCAAAATACTAAAACCTTGAAAAATTCAAGTTCCGCTAATCAATTAATAATTTAAAAATCGCATAATTTGAATAAACCTTTTAAAATTCCGCAACCGCAATCTTACACGGTTTTAGATAAACCTAAAAAATGTTTATGTAATAATTTTACACATGATCATTTATATAAATGTCCGTCATTTTCTAATATGTCGCCTGGCGATCGCTTTAAGTCCGTCAAGGAAAACGGAGTATGTATTAATTTTTTGAGTATAAAACATCGCGTTAGTCAGTGTAACTCTAATATTAAATGTAAGGTTTGTTTTAATAAACATCATACACTTTTACACTTTAATAATAATCCGCATAATAATAATTCAACTCGTATTTCGAGTGGTAATTGCATCACTCGTTCTAACGGTTTACAGTCGAGCACCTCACAGGGTCTGCGTGCATCGGCTCCAGTCGCGTCCCCTCTCGCGCAGCATTCTAGACAACTGGGCACTGATAAGGATAGTGCGAACGATTTGAACGCTCCGCAATGCAACGCGTCCATTGCCTCGCCGCTTTCGAGCGCTTATGATTCTCGCGCGTATGTGCAACAATGTAACGCAAATTTTACTGTGTTATTGTCGACCACTGTAGTTATTGTTCATGATGCACTCGATAATGAACATCAGGTACATTGTTTGTTAGATAACGGCTCTCAAATAAACTTTATCACCGCAGACTGTTGCATACGCTTAAATTTGAATAAATCCGCTTCTGATACGCCTTTAGTTAAAGGTATTGGTGGTGTAGAAAAACCTGTAAAGGGTCTTGTACATTTCCAATTTTACTCTCGCTTTAATTCGCACGTTAAATAAAACGTTTATTCACTAGTTGTTGATGAAATAACCGACAATCTACTAACGGCATCTGTCGATACTTTTGTGTTACCACATTTACAGGGTTTACCGCTCGCCGATTCTTCGTTCAGCATCCCGGGTCGCATCGATATGTTGATTGGGGTTTCGCTTTTTCCGAATCTGTTGCTACCTCGTGTGGTTAATAGCCACTCCTCCGCTCCGCCTGCTATACAAACCGTACTCGGTTACATAATTATGGGAACTGTTCCCGCGTTACCTTCTCGTCCTAAAAATAAGATTTCGCTCGCTTGTTCTTCTCCAATTTCACTTCCGTCCGATGGAGACTCGATAGAATAATATTTAAAAAATTCTGGCGAGTCGATGAAGCTCCCGTCGCTTGTCCGACGCCTAAATCGCTCGACGATCTCGAGTGTGAGAATTTCTATTCGGTCCGTCCGCGACAAAGAGACCGGTAGATTTACCGTAGCTTTACCGTTTCGCACCGATGTGTTTTCTCTAGGAAATTCCTATGCTATCGCAAAGAGACGTTTTTTCTCCCTCGAAAGAAAATTAGAATCTTCAAACGAATTACGCGTCGCCTACGATAATGTTATTCGTGAATATTTTGATAAAGGATATCTATCCTGCACCGCTCAATAGTTCGAATAATATTCTTCCGGACTATGTTATTCCGCATCATGCAGTTATACGCTTAGATTAACTACGACTAAATTACGCTCGGTTTTAGACGCCAGTTCTAAAACTAGTTTCGGCCTTTCGCTTAATGATATTTTACATAGTGGTCCTAATTTACAGGGCGACTTATTTACAATCATTTCAAATTTTCGCTTATTCGCTGTCGCGCTTTCGGCTGATTGTCGTCAAATGTTCTTACAAATTTCGGTAAGAGAAAGTGACCGCCGCTTCCAACGCATTTTATATCGCTTCAATACGAACGATCCTTTGGTATTGTACCAATTTAATCGAGTATGTTTCGGTCTGAAATCTAGTCCGTATCACGCGCTCCGCACTATACAACAACTGATTGAAGAAGACGGTGATGACTATCCGCGCGCTCGCGCCGTCGCCTCCAACTCGTTGTATATGGACGATATCGTTACAAGCGAAAAATCAGAGTCATCTGCCATACAAGTTTCTCACGAATTGATAGAACTTTTCAAACGAGGTCAATTCGACCTTGTCAAGTGGAGCAGTAATTCTAAAACTGTCTTAGATAGCATTCCCGCATCCCATAGATTTAATGAGTCTATAGAGTTCGACAAGTCGTCTGATCAGAAGGTTCTCAACCTGCACTGGTGTAAGTCTGACGACAATTTTGAGTTCCGAATTTCCGCGCCGACATTTACGTGTACTAAACGTGGTATACTTTCCACCGTAGCTCGTCTATGGGACATCATGGGCTTCGCTGCGCCCGTTTTATAAAAGAAAAAATTACTTATAAAAGAATTATGGCTTTTAAAGCTCGATTGGGATGAAGTTCCCCCGCATCGCATTGTATGTCTTTGGCAATCATTTTGCTCAACGCTCCCGCATTTAAATAATTTTAAGATTCCGCGTCATTTGGGTCTCTTTGAAGATTGTGTTTTTCCTTTAATTGGATTTTCTGACGCTAGTGAACGTGCTTATGGTGCCGTCATCTACGCTCCTATAACTCGCGCCAATGAAGCGACTGTTCCTTTATTTTGCGCAAAGTCTAAAGTTTCACCAGTGAAACCATTGTCTATTGCCAGATTAGAGCTTTGCGCCGCTGAGTTACTGTCAAAGCTTCTTCGTCGTGTCTATGACACTTATAACTCACGTTATGATATATCCGCTATTTACGCATTTACTGATTCCAAGGTAACTCTTTGTTGGATTAATTCCGCTCCGCATTGCTGACAAATGTTTGTCGCCAATCGTGTCGTTCGTATCATTGAAAACATTCCCGCGAAACACTTCTACCACGTAGCTGGTACTGAAAATCCCGCTGATTGTCTGTCACGGGGCCTAACTCCCGATCAACTCATCGCACACTCTTTGTGGTTGCATGGACCGCCTTGGGTGAAGAAAGATCCTTCCGAATGGCCTATAATATTATTACGCTCCCGTGTAAAGACTTTAAAAAACGAGTGTTATAATAAATACATCAGCTTCTCAGAGTCGAGAATTATAACCGTACCCAAATACTTTTGGAGCTTCATTAAGTCAAAGTTTTGTACTAATAATATCCCCTCTTATATAACCTTCGGTGACACAACTTCCGCAGATGGTGAAACCATTTGTAATCTTTTTAATGACTATTTTCACTCCGTATTCGTTCCCTCTAGTAGTCCAGTAGATTTATCTGCCTTAAACTATGACTCGGGTCATTTACAGTCTTGCGCTAATATTTCAGATATCAATATAACATCCGATATTGTCGAAAAATATCTCGAGCGAGTTGATGTCAATAAAGGCGCTGGTGTGGACGAGGTTCACCCATTATTTATTTCGAAACTATCAAAAGAATTAACCGTTCCCGTCACAATAATTTATTTAAAATCTTTAAAAGAAAGGTGTTTTCCTGACATGTGGAAAAAGGCCCTAGTCATGTTTATCACCACCTTTGGGAATAGGGGTACCCATTCCCAAAGGTGGTGATAAACATGACGTGCGGCAATATAGACCTGTTTCCAAGTTGTGCATACTGGGCAAAATCTTTGAAAAAATTATAACAGACGAACTAAGCCGTATCGTGTCTCGTCACATCTCGCAACAACAACACGGCTTTTACCGAGGTCGTAGTGTTGACAGTAATCTGGTCTTGTATACTGACTATCTTCTCAACTCGCTTGATATAGGTTCTCAGGTGGATGCTGTGTATACCGACTTTTCAAAGGCTTTTGACAAAATTAGTCATTTTACACTTATAAAAAGGCTTTCTGAGTTCGGTATACATGGTGACCTATTGCGTTGGTTGTGTTCTTATATTACCAATCGAAGTCAAGCTGTGACATTGAAAGGTTACACCTCTAGATTCCTAGATATATCTTCTGGCATTCCTCAGGGCTCGCACTTGGGCCCTCTCTTATTCACAATATATGTAAATGACGTTAGTTCCTGCTTTCACAATTCGCGTCATCTACTTTATGCAGATGACACTAAAATTTACAGAGTTATTTCTAGTTACGATGACTGCTTAAAGCTGCAAACAGATTTACAAAACTTTGAAATTTATTGTGAGAATAGCCAACTGCTTTTGAATTCAGAAAAGTGTTACACTATAACTTTTACCCGTAAACATAACCCAATAAAATATGATTATATCCTCTCAGGGTGTAAGATCGAGCGCGTGAATGTAATAAAAGACCTCGGGGTTGTACTGGATGCCAGGTTGCACTTTAATCTACACATAGACAACATCATCTCTAGAGCATATAAGCAACTTGGCATGATACTTCGATACTCGAGGCCGTTTAAGGAAATATTTACCTATAAAATATTGTATTATTCCTTCGTTCGATCTCTTTTAGAATATGCATGCGTCATTTGGAACCCCCAATATGCTATTCACATTGCCCGAATAGAAAAAATACAAAATAAATTTTTGAAATCTTTAGATTATCGAACAGGACATTTCTTTGTTGACTATGAATCTGCATCTAAAAGGTATAATATTGATTCGTTACAAAACAGACGTGTTTATCTGGATGCAGTTTTCCTTTACAAAATAATAAACAATTATGTGGACTCATCTTCATTATTAAAATTAATAAATTTTAGAATCCCTAAAGTCTCCTCACGTTCTAAAAACATTTTTCATTGTTCACCCACTGCCACAAATTACGCTAGGAACACTTTTATAAGACGCTCCTGTAGATTTTACAATGATAATTTAAATGACGTTGACATTTTTTTCGCTATCATTAATTCAATATAAACGAAAATTGGGAGATATTATATTTAAAATGACTAATCAGAGTGAGTTTTTGAGATTGTTGTGGAGAAGCTGTTTGTTTGATGTGTAGGTTAAGTTTATTCGATATCATCACCATTGTTAATAGTAAGCAATTAAATTAATTTTGTTAGTACTCGTATTTAGTAATGGAACTGTCAGGTCTATTAGTTACGTAAGTTTTGTTTGTATATCAATTGTAAACGACTGTTTGTTTCCTAAATAAATAAAATAAATAATAAATATAAACAAAATTACTGTTTTGGACACAGAAGTGATCCCAGAAGAGAAAAATCATTCTTACCCGGTTGTTTTAACCCCAGAATGTGACTCGCCGCTACTCGCGCTCGCCGAACGTACATCGTCTTGGATGAAGTTACTTCGTGTTATCGTATTTATATATCATTTTCTTAATAAGATCCCGCGTCGAATAAAATTTATAACTGTAAGCGACCTCGAATACGCTGAAAACGCTTTATTACGTCAAGTTCAAAATAAATATTTCTTTAAAGATTTCGCTAACTTAAAAAACGGCAAAGGTTGTTCGCCCGCTTTAGTTAAACTACAACCTTTCATTAAAAATGATATAATTCGGGTTTAGTGGCCGATTATCTCGTTCGGTTGAGACTTACAATGTTAAACATCCCGCTATTTTACCGCGACGTGATCGCATAGTAGAGCTTCTGATCGATTACTATCATAAAAAATATTTTCATGCAGGTCCAGAACTCGTAATGTCTTTATTGTGTCACAGATATTGGATATTATCCGCTAGAAGAACTATCCGATTTATAATCCATAAGTGTAATGTTTGTCACAAATGGAAACCAAGTCCGCAGAATGCGCCGATCATGAGTGACCTTCCCGAACATAGAGTTAATGTTCCGCTTAAGGCCTTTTCACATACGGGCTGTGATTACGCTGGCCCTATATATTACGTGCCCATACGCACTAGAGGGGCAAAGAGTCGTAAGGGCTACTTATGTATTTTCACCTGTATGACTACTCGAGCTATTCACATCGAATTCGCTACCGATCTTACTACCGCTTGTTTTTTAGCCACTTTAAAACGTTTTCTGTCGCGCCGCGGACCGATACATTGTTTATATTCCGACAACGGAACAAATTTCCGCGGAGCTTATTCATATTTACGCGACTTATATAATTTCATTGACAAAGAATATCGCCCTCGTTTGGAGGAGGAGCTAGCCGAAAATCGTATAGAGTGGAAATTTATTCCACCCGCTTCACCACACTTCGGAGGTTGTTGGGAGTCGATGGTGAAAGTTGTAATAACGCATCTTTTCAAAACGATAGGTCAACAGCTTTTTTCTTACGAGGAATTAGTTACTATTCTTACGCAAATAGAGTGCTTAATAAATTCTAGGCCTCTCACGGTTCTCAGTGCCGACCCATCGGAGCCTAGCGCCCTAACTCCTTCGCATTTTTTACATACTGTACCGCTTTATTCGCAGCCCGCCGCAGAGATAGAATCAAACGCTGTCAATCTACTCGAAAGACATTCACTTATGGACAAAATGGTCCAATCAATTTGGAAAAGATCGCGATGCGAGTATCTATATAATTTACAAACGCGTCAAAAATGGAATACGTCTGATAATAACATGATGCAGAAGGGTACGGTGGTAGTAGTAATGAATGATAATGCACCTCCTTTGTCATGGCCTTTGGGCGTTATTGAAAAAACGCATCCGTCTTAGGACGGCCGCATACGTGTCGTTTCTGTCCGCACTTCTAAAGGCATAATTGTGCGACCTATGGTCCGCTTATGTCCTATCCCTACACAATAAATTAAACTACTCCTTTTTCCCGTTTCCCTCGTAAGTTTCGCTTAACAAATTTTCTTTAAAGGTACCCTTTAAGGGCCGGGGGAATGGTAACGCCAACATACATTTATTTTAATATTAATAATTAATTGTTTTTTCTGCGGGTAGATGTGAAAGAGTGAAAAGGAAAAGACAACTTGTATGTGGCATAAAGAGTATGTCAAATACAAGTAGATTACAAAATAGGAGAATAAAACAACAAAGAAAAAGTAAAGATCATTAAATATATGTTTGCATATATACCAAGTGACCTAAATAATCAATCGAAATAAAAATTATAAATAGGAATAAAATAAAGGACACAATCAACTGAAATAGGACAGATAATAAAAAAAAAAATAGGATTAAAAATGAGAACACATAGAATAACAAGAAATGTAACATAATGGTACGTGAAATATCATGTAAAGATAAAGTAATAAGGGGATGAAACATAAGGTAAATAAAATATGTAATAGAAAACTTAGAATAAGTAAATAGGAATAGGTGTACTAGAATAAACAAATAATGTACAAGGAAGCAAGAAAATGTAAAACCTTAAAACAAAATAAACAAAAATATGTAATAGAAATAACTAGAATAAGTAGAGTAAGAAGAAATGTATTAGAATAAGTAAACAACACATGTAATAAACAAAGAAAACGTAAACATGTAAGACAAACAGACTATGTACTGGAAATAATAAATATAAGCAAAAATAAAATGAAATTAAATAGGATAAATGAAACAAAAATGTAAACTGGTTGAAAGAAATAAATAAAATACCCGGTCTATAATTAATAAAACATAGTAAAGATAAGAAACAGAATAGAATAGAGATAGATGCGACAATCCCAGTTGCTCGAGGTATGAAAGGAGAAGGAACAAAATAAAGACGAAGTATGAAGCATGAAAGAAAGCGAAAATGAGAGAACTAGAATGAAAGATTACCATGAAATATAAAGGCCTGCTAATAAGTGGGGGGCAGAGTAGGGCTCGGCCAGAAATGTTGGCTGGGCTATTTAAAAAAAAAAAAGAAAGAATAAGTCGCCTTAAAAAATCTGCCCATAAAATTATTTTAAATATTATTTATTTTTTGTGCAAAAACACCTAAAACATATGGAAAATTAAATTAATTAACATCATACCTGCCGGCGAGTGTTATTTTATTTGAAATCAGCACCATAACATATTAAAACCACATCACTTATACTACTTTAGTATTGAAAAATGGATGCTATTCAGGATTCAATGTCGCAGCTTCAGAAAATGTTCACAGAGAGGATGGACAAATATCAATGCGAGCTTCTGGCCGCTGCACCTTCAGCCACCATCTCAAACCTCACTGAAGAATTTAGTGCATTCAGGAGTCTTATGTTGGTTTCTCTTCGCAGTCTACAGGAACAAGTAAACCTGCTGGCATATCAAACAGACAACATAGAGATGCATAGCAGGAGAAAGATGTTGCTTCTTCATGGGTTACCGGAGGAGACTAATGAGGACTCCGTTGCTGTGATTGTTAGGACTGTTGCTGGGCGGTTGAAGATTGCTGGATTTTCCAAGGAGGACGTCAGTCGTTGCCACCGTATGGGCCGCAAGACCGCTGCTGTCGACTGACCTCGTCCACTTTTAATTAAATTCCGAGATCTAGAGGTAAGGAACAATATCTGGTTCACTAAAGCCACTTTAAAGGGAACAGGTATAACTATCTCGGAGTTTTTGACGAAGTTTCGGCACGATGCTTTTATGGCTGCACGTCAGAAATTTGGCGTAAATAAGTGCTTCACTAGGTTGGGTTTCATCTATGTCGTTGCCAGCGAAGGAAGGCGTCATCGCATCAGTTCACTTGCTGAACTCAACAAAATCTCCACAACTGACGTGCCGAAGCCAGGTCCAAATAAAGAAACCACTGTATCCACCAGAAGAAAACGTGCTGGTGCTTCGTCTAGCAAGAAGTGATGTTTGTTGATTTGCGACTTCGCATACTTTGTGAACCTGCGTGCGAGCGCTAGCAATAACAGTGTCGATCTATAGACTCTTCTCGTTATGTATAATTGCTTTCCTACTGCGGGTACTACTGTCTAGAATAATATTTTTTTGTATTTTTGTTACACTCGACTATGCTAAACTCACAAATTAGTAATTATGACACTTGTTATTTGGATTAGCATAGGAATCTATGACCATACAGCCAGCTAATATTATTCTCTTTTCAATGCGTTAAGTATATTTTGTTTTGAATCCAATGAAAATTTCCATGGGAATATTGCATACCAACAGCCTTATAATTATTTATGAAGCAAAACTATAACACGCTATACCGGGTGTTACAAAAATACCCGTTATAGCTGAAGGGTGTTGAAGTATATCATATAAACAGTACTCTGCCAAATTTTCAAAACCTTTGCATTAACTTTTAACTTTCAGTAAAAAGGCAAATTTTTAATAATTAATAAATACATCGAGTGTGCTATGTCACATCACTATTTTAGGTTAATGACCTTACCAGGAGTAATGGCACACTACCTATCTCCTATGTTTTCTAATTTTTTTTTTCTATTCTCCTAGTACACACCCACACATACACACTAAGAATGAGAGAGAAAATATACTTAAAAACATGTCTGCGTTTGCCAGTTTACACAGTAAATACTTAACCTATTTCGATCGAAAATAAAATGAAAAGAAATTAAATAGGAATCAAATCATTGGCAAAATGGTATGGTAACCGACGCTGTTCAGCCGGTAGTCTAATTTCAGTAAAAAAAATTCATAATACATATTATTATCAACACGCACATCATTTCATAGCATCGTTTCCGACTCAGCTGTTTCTGAATTACAGATCAAACACCATTTTAAGTAGTACCTATTTTGATAGATAGGTAAAATTTATTTAAACACTGATATACGGGTCTAATTTTTAGTTCATACTTTAATGGTCCGACAAATCGGATTGATATTACGATAATAAAAAGAAAAATGATATGCGACATAATTCACAAACGATTTTGGCGTATTTAAAAATAAATATTTGCGAATTACTATTTGTACTTTACCTTTTCACTTCCTTATTCACTGTTTAAGCATTACTTGTGAGGTTCACTCACCTACACTTTATTAGGCACTTAATTTTATTCCACAAGAAAAAACTAAAGATCGCGGCCAACCTCTGGTTCACTGACGTTTCAGTATAATTACATCTTTTCAAAATAGTCTCAATTTATATCAATACAACACTGCATCCCATGTAACACTGATAAAAGCACTTTTCATAGTACTCGGAATTAGAGAACACGGACATTTTCGAAACGTGATCACATCGACGACGTATGAACAACTGAATAAAGAAAAAGTGATAAAAAGGGAAAGCCGCCAATTTGAGTCCTTTATTATAAGCCGCTGCATAGTGTGCGGCATGTCAAAGGCGCACAGAAAGGTACCTATAGTTCCGCAATTAAATCTGAGAAGTAGCGGGATAGGGTTGCCATCTTCTCTTATTAGATCGGAAATTTTGTCCTTAAAGCCGGACTAAGTCAAATCTCTCGCGAAGCCGTAAAACAATATTATCGTAGTAGACAGTAATATTAGTTCACGGCTTCGCGAGGGTTACTGCCTAGTTATTCAGAGGGTTCGTTAAGCAAAAATCACTAACTTTCAATTGATTTTGTAGTAAGACGTAACATACAAATAAGCGGTAATTAAATATAACATAACTACATCATAATTTTAACGCTTTTATCACAGCCAAAACGTGAATTCATAAAATAAGGCTTGATCGTAACATCAAAACTGCACAACCTATTTTGAAAAAGGTTTTTTTTTATAAAGTAATTTCGGAGACTATACGATGCAAACAAACTAATGATTTGTATTCAAATTTCGCAAATGCCCGTGCAAATCTACGTCTTTTTGGGTATTTGACGTTTTTCGAATTTGTGTGTATCCATAGTTTGTTTGATATAGCTTAGGCACAGGTATGACAAAAACCTATGAAAACCATACCGCCGGACATGTGACATTAAAATTATGCTGCACACAATCTAAAAAGTCAAACATGTTCCGCTAAAGACGGATAGATGGCAACCCTAAACAGGCGGCAATGTTAAAGTTTGAGCCTAAACTTCTAGTTGCCTAGTACTGAGGTGATCAACATTTTATTGTACAAATTAAAAAAATCGTCGCAGGACATTGTTGCAACTATTTTTTTTACATACGTACGTAAGTACATAATACGTAACGTACATAACGTGAAACAGTTCACGTTATGTATGTTACGTATTATGAACGTTACGTATTAGGAATTGTTAATTGACAAAGATTTTGTAAATTTTTATTGTTGTTGATAAGATAGTACATGGTTGTATTTTTAGTGTTTACAATCTTAAACGTTGTTAATGTTTGGTAAAGACTAGTTTAAGTGAGAAATGTGATATACTTTCACGCTGCACCTGCAAAAGAGCATGCTTGGCTCAGTCTGTAAAGAGGAAGTAGCATCGACTATCATAAGACATCGTTAAATAAATAAATTAATGTATTTCGTGGGCCGTAGTAATCTGCATACAATCGACATACCTATTTAAACTTTTAACTCATTTTATACAACTTTTCTATTTTGAACTATTTTTCAAATAAATGACCATTTGTTTGTTAGCTTTGTCGGTCGTTTTATGGCTTTTTCTATTTAAGGAAATAGGTAAACAGTACATAATAAAACGTCTCATTCATTTTCAATTCTTACAGCATTAAAATAGTGAATCCTATACTCTGATTCTAAAATTCAGTTGAATAGCCCACAGTAATAAAATAGATAATAAATTAAAATCCGTACCAAATGTTTACTACTACCGTATCTAGCGTCAAGTCGTCTATCGCGCGCGACATCACACAAACACGAACGATAATGTTTCGTTTCTTTCTCTCTCTCTCTTTCCCCCCCTCTCTATCTCTATCTTACGTCATTGTACACTCGGGGGAATAAGTGAATTTGTTTTAGGCTCGATTTTACCGATTATGTATTGATTTGTCTTACGTATTTAAATACCTAAACAATAAAAAATATTTTTAAGAGTTAAGCTAATGAAGTTATTTCTTAGCACTGGATACAACCCTTCCTACGCGAGTCCAACTCTCACGTGGCCGGTTTTTTTTTTATAATTAGTTGTTAGCAGTTTGATAAAACTAGGACATTTGACTAGTGAAATATAAAAAAAAAACTTCAGCTATTGAGAATATTCAGTTGAGATTTTGTACTTTTCTCAATTCAGAAAGCGGCTCTTTGTCGACATTTTTTCTTGTCAGAGGTAAGGTAGCAATCCACTTTACTTGACACAATTTACATGTAGTAAGAGTAAGTGGTTGAAACCATAATCGGGAATGATCATATTCCCAATTAAGGTTCATATTCCATTTTAAGTCTGATCTTTTTATTGTAAAAATATTAGAAAAGAAATAAATTGGCCATAAACACAATTGAAATATGTACACGAATATTGATCAATGTTTCAATTTATTCCCCGACTGTATCTGCGCTGACGTCATATTAGGTTTACTTTCGTAACAGAAGATTGTAGGTACGAGTACCAGGTTATCATGATTTAAAGACACGATGTGTAAAAAATCCGTTTCAAAGATAAAGCAGCTACAGATAGACAAAGTTACCTGGAAGACACTCAGTGATATACGTCGCCTACTTTCATAGTATTGTAATTATTTTCATAAAAATGAAACTACCTAATTATGAAAAAAAATTGTTCGTGCAATTACGAATATTCTACTTATCTAGAGGTCGCGATATTTCTTCTTCCTCTGCTTCTCTATTTGTTTAGATTAGATGAAATTTATTTTATGAGTACATTATTGAGTGACGTGTCGTAGCATTAATTATAAAGATTATTATTTTGGATGGGCCGTCTACAGTTCGTAAAGAGATATTGTACGAGCATTTCAGGCGAATGTTTTTAATCCAGTGCAGTGACCATAGTGTACTGTTTATTGTTTGTTTCCGTGCCTGATATGTGCGTAGCACGGGCATAGTAATATGGCAAGGTATATTGGAAAGGGAGCTCTAATCTGAATAAAAACGAATTTTGGAAAAAGTTTTAAAATAATGTTTTCGTGTAATATTTTGCACGTTCGAATATTTGCGTATGTACACATAACTAGATAAATTATTTCGCTGTACTGTGACGTAGGCACTAAATAATAATAATAATAATAATAATAAGCCTCTTTATTTCCATAACATGGTAACAATATTTGTAAAAAAAGGAAAAAACAATATTCTTAAACACTGTCATGGCCCCTTACGGGTATAGGCCTCCTCCAGGTGCCTCCATCTGTCCTTGTCTTTCGCGACGTCCATCCAGTCCCCTCCCACTAATTTTACTATGTCGTCATTCCAACGAACTCTAGGTCTGCCTTGTTGTCTTTTACCGCACGGACCGTGCCATTTGGTGACGCGATTTGGCCATCTGTCTCTAGAATAACGGGCCATATGTCCGGCCCATCTCCACTTCAGACGTCGTGTATGTTGTAATGCATCTATTACTTGGGTTTTTTGTCTTATGTTATTGCTATTTTGTTTATCTGTGATCTTAATACCAAGCATGCTTCTCTCCATAGCCCGCTGGCACGAACGAATTTTTGACATTGTTTTATGATTAAATATCCAGGTTTGGGCTCCATACGATAGGCAGGGTAGTAGACTGGAATCCATAACTTTTTTCTTAAGGGAAACTGAAAGTTTGGATTTCATTATTTCTTTGAGACTCCAGTATTTTTTCCAAGTAATATTTATTCGTCTATCTAGTTCATCTATATGTCTTGAACTTTTGAAAGATATTTGTTTTCCTAGATAATTATAGCTGTCCACGTACTCAACAGGCTTTTGATTTATTAGGATGGGGGTTTTCTCGCCATTGGTACATACCTTTGTTTTTGAAGTGTTAAGTAGTAGGCCGATGTTTTTGCTAACGTTGCTTAGTTCTGTCAGCATAGCTTCTAGCTGCTTTGATGACTTAGCAAACAGGACTATGTCGTCAGCGAATCTTAGGTTGCTCAGGTACTTCCCATCAATGGGTATTCCTTTTTTATCCCAGTCTAGTTTTTCCATTATATGATGCAGTACAGCTATAAAAATCCTAGGTGACAGTGGATCTCCTTGTTTCACGCCTCTACCTATTTTGAATTCAGGGCCCAGTCTATCCAGTTTAACACGACTTGTGCTATTTCTGTAAATGTCTTTAATTATATTGATGTATGTGTATGGGAGGTTTTGGTGCTCTAGTGTTTCCCATACGCTCTCATGTGAGATAGAGTCGAACGCTTTAGCGTAATCAACAAAGCCGAGGTAAAGATGTTTCTTGTATTCTTCATATTTCTCTATTTGGTCTACTGTGTGTATTTGATCGACTGTTGAATATCCGCGGCGAAAACCGGCCTGTTCCACTGGTTGTCTTTTTTCTAGGGTTAACTCTATCCGTGTTTCCAGACACATTGCAAATAATTTATACATTGTTGGTAGTAAGCTGATTGGTCGGTAGTTATTGATGTCTGCTGGGTCTCCCTTTTTATAAATAAGGATTATTCGTGACTTTGTCCACGTAGAAGGTACTTCCTGTTTTTCAAGTATTTTATTGAAAAGAGTAGTGATTGGCTCTATTAATGTGTACTTTCCGATTATTAAAGCTTCATTTGGGATGTTGTCTTCGCCTGGGCTCTTTTCTATTTTCAGTTTCTGGATTTTGTCCATAATTTCGTCACCATCAAAGAGTTGGATTGCTGTGTTCGTGCCTATCGATTCTAAAGTTTTTTTGTAACAGTTACTTTTTATTTGTTGATCTTCATATAATTTCTCATAAAATTCAGAAGCAATATTAACCAAATCTTTTCTTGTAAGTGGCTTCTGTCCCGATTTTTTGGAATTGAGCGTAGGGATCCAGGCTTTTTCTGTTTTTAACTGTTTATATGCTCTCTTTTGACTTCCCGTATTTATTAGATGCTTTTCAATTATTCCCATTCTATATTTTTCGTAGTCTCTTTTTAGTAATTTGTTTGTGGTTTTGTAAAGTGCTGAGAGTTCCTTTTTATCTTCCTTGTCTTTTGAGGGTTTGTATTGTAGAGTCTTGCGCTTCATAATTAAGTTTTTAGTTTCTTCAGATATTATTTCTTTCTTTGTTTTTATAGATGTTGATTTCTTTAGACTTTCTTGTATGGCATATTCTATCTTGGTGTAATAGGACTCTATATCGTCGTTTTTATCCCAGACTACGTACTCTAGTTTTGTGCTTAGGTTATATAAATATATTTCTTGCGATTCCTTGCTTGATAAGTTGATAACTGGGATAGAATCGAATGTTCTTCTAGATTTCTTTTGTTTGTCTAGTGTTATTGTTCCTCTAATGAGTCTGTGGTCGCTGGGAAAAGACATTTTGTTTATTATTTCTATATTGCTAAAGAGTCTTGGATTGTTGCTCAAAATGTAATCAATTTGATTTTTGTTTCGTTGATCTGGTGTAATCCATGTCCATAAGTTCTTTTTGTTTTTCTTGAATATTGTATTGATTATTGTAAATTTATTTTTGAGCGCATATTGTACAAGTTTTTCACCTCTTTGGTTCCTTTTACCATAGCAAGATGGTCCTATGATCATGTTTTCTTCGGGATTTCTCTGGCCTATTTTGGCGTTTAGATCTCCTAATATTATTATTACTCTACCCGTTGATAAGCTCCGAGCGCTTTCTAATAGGTTGTAGAACTCATCAACCTCTTCCTCGGTTGCATCTGAGGTAGGGGCGTAAACTTGAATAATTGAAAGCTTTATCAATCCAAAGTCTAAATTTAGCAAACATACTCTTTCTGACATACCTATGTAGTTATCTATATTATTTTTGTATTTTTTCTTAATAATGAATCCGACTCCATTTAGCCCTTTCGACTGCCCGGTGTGACAGAAAATATGATTTTCATCCTCTAGAATATTGTTACCGTCTCTTCTTACCTCTGCTAGGCCTATAATGTCATATTTTATTTTTTCCAGAGAATGTTTTAGCAATATCATTCTTTGTGGTGATAGTAGTGACTTTACATTATATGTGCAGATGTATAGTTTTTGGCACGTTGGAGGGTTGTAGTCTAAATCTCCCGCGGTGACTAGCCGTGTTGGGAAATTGAGGCACTAAATACCAGTAGATATAACCAGTCTGGTAAAATAATAGTCTTTGATTTAGAAGACAATGAACTGAAACAGCTGATCATAATGTCGGTGTGCTTCGATAAATGGTATCGAAAATTTTGCTTAATTTCGATATTGTTTTTTTCAATAAATACAATGGCTACGATATAAAGGACAGCGTCCATTATCTCAGTTTTATGTATACTCAATGCCATTTTCGGGGTAACGGGTTTTTTTGTAACACGCGGTATATGCAGCAGACTTTTGAGTCAAACACGTATTCTACTAAATATCATTAAAATCCACTCAGAAATACTTTAAATAAAGGTTTTATCATATTAAACTACTACAAAGGGCTTGCGGAGAAAGCGCGGGGTGCGGAACGTAAGGTATGGAATGATCCAGAATGCTTAGTGTAAGTTTTTTTGATGTTTACGTTCACTGTCGATCGTGAGCGCGTTAAGATTTTAGTATATTGGGTTGGCACAAAAGTAATGAGACACGCTAGAAAAATCTATAACATTTCCTTTTTAAAATCAATTTTTTCGATAATATTCTAGAATGTTGTAGAACATTCTAGGTACTTCTGGTGTAGGGTATATAAAGCCGCGCTCGCGATTTGTTTAGTCAGTTTGAAGAAAAATGGACGAGCGACAAGTTCGAACACTATACTTATACGAGTACTTGTTAGGCCACAGTGCACGGGCTGCGGCTGACAATATCAACAATGCATTAGGCGCTGGAAGTACAAGCCATGCGATGGTGTCCCGATGGTTTGACCGTTTTAAATCAGGAGACAGGAGCCTTGAAAGTCAGCCACGCTCAGGGCGACCACCCGCAGTGAATGGTGACGATTTGCGCCGCGAACTGCAGTTGAATCCGGATGCTACCACTCGTGAATTAGCGGAAGCACTTAAATGCAGTCACCACGCCGTGGAACACCATCTGCATGAGCTTGGTTATCGAAAAGTTTTGGCTCGGTGGGTACCGCACATCCTTACAGACGCCAGTCGTGCAGTCCGTGTCGCTATCTGTCAGTCACATTTGCTGCGACCCCAACGTAAAGAGTTTTTGTCAGATCTGGTTACTGGAGATGAATCATGGATTTATTACGAGAACAATACACGTCGTGCTTTTTGGCTGCCTCGAGAAGAAACGCCACCAACTCAACCGAAGCCGAGTCAAAAGAACCGCCGAAAAATTCTGCTTTGCTGTTTCTGGGATGCGCAAGGCATACTGTTTTATGAGCTATTACACAATAAAACTATAATAATAAATAATATTAAATAATATTCAACCCAGCTTACCAAATTATCTGCCGCTATCAAGAAAAAACGACGAAGACGAGTCAATGTAGTTTTACTGCACGATAACGCCCGACCTCACGTCGCATCTGTGGTTCGCCTACAGTTGGAGAACTTGGGCTGGGAGACGATGCCCCACCCACCTTATCCCCCAGACCTCGCCCCATCAGATTATTAATTGTTTAGAGCCCTGAAACAGCATTTGCGGGGTAAACAATTTAATGATTTCTCTGACGTAGAGGCGGAGTTGAACAACTTTTTCGAGGCACAGCCATCAGAGTTCTGGGCAAAAGGCATCCAAACTTTGCCGGATCGTTGGCAAGAAGTCTTAGATACTAATGGTAATTACATCATTGACTAAACTTTTTTTATTGTAATAATAATAAAAAAGTAAAAACTTAAACCAAGTGTCTCATTACTTTTGTGCCAACCCGATAGAATCCGGTACAGCGCCTCTAGCGGTAACTACCAAGAAGTATAAATCTCCAAACAAATTCTAAAGATCCATATTACATCTCAACTGTGATTTCTGCGTGATTTTTCTCGGAAACAAAAATAAGTTAACAATTTTGACTTGTTGAATAGTGAAGAATAACTCTTGGTATAGAAATAAGTGGCCCAACTTTTTGGAAATTTTGCTCATCTTTTTAATTAAACCCAAAATACCAGAGAAAGATTTTCATAAAATGCGCAAAGACACTTTTTTTGAGCTCCTGGATTGAGCTACTGTTCTTAACAAACGAAATAAAAGAAATAGAATGATATCTCTTATATAGTCGTAAATAAACAGTAGCGTCGAAATTTTGAAATAGCACTGATTAAATATAGAAAAAAAAATTATATTATAAACCAAAAAACATCAAAAATTGCTTGAAGAACTTAACTTTGAATTTCTCTTGACCACAACAATATTATTTAACAAAATTTATGCCAGATTAATGACTATTTCATAAGGAACAAAGATATTATAATTTTAAAGCATGCATTTATTATATTATTTCAATAAATACGATAAATGTATACGCAAAATCACTACAAAATACGATGCAGCGGCCAGTGTGACCATATTCAGTATTTTAATACTTTTTCGGTATATTTTATCGACTTTTCCAAGCATCAGTATTTTTGTAGGTATATTGGCGGAAGTCAGTATTTTTTGGTATATTTTGGATAAAAAGTTATGGCAGCACCATAGCGAACGTCTCCGCGAATTTCTGCCAGAGAATTTCCCGGACTTAGTCTATTATTTCATTCGGGAGCAAAGATCAGTAAGTTATAGATAGGACATGGCAAGAGTCCGCCGAAGTAAAATTATGAATAGTATCGAATCATCTAATACGGTTTAAATAAAATGAGTTTCTGTTCTGCACTTAACTTAATCTTTGAAGTTATTCTTTCGATAAATCGGGAATTTCCCCTTTGTAGTACGTTTTTGTCATCATATAAATAGAGCGCTTTCCTTTTGTTTTTATTTTACTTGACGCATCCGTCCGGAACGAAATGTCTAGTTTTCAGCAAAGTTATTTGGCTAAGTGGGAACAAATTCCGGAGTTTTCTTCGTGGCTTTCACGTTATAAAGATGACGAATACGCCGCCTTTTGCAAAGCATGCAGTGCGAAACTCCAAAGTAGATTAGCATCTATAAAACAACATGCAAATAGTGAAAAGCATAAATCGAACTTTAAAAAATATAAAGGACAGTCAAAGGTAAGCATACATTGATATATATAGCATTACTGTAGCTAAAGTCAAGAAGTTCTGTTTTTGTTGTTCTGGAGATGTTTTTATTAGGTTGATAAATTTTTTAGAAAGGTACCACTGAAAGACGAAGTCAAGAAAGCTGAACTCCGTTTTTGCAGTTTTTTTGCAGAACACAACATCCCTTTTAGAGCTATGGACCATCTTAGTGAAATTCTAGTAAAGTGTTTTCCCGACTCCGAAATTGCGAAAGAATTTTCCTGCAAGAGGACCAAAGCAGCCGCTATAACTTATAACGTTTTAGGACCCGAATTTGAAAAAGATATGATTGTAGACATACTTCGTACTGCATCTCCGTCAGGTAAACCAGTTTATTCAATTGTAATTGACGAAAGTACAGATGTTGCCACAGTCAAAGTATTGGCGATAGTAATCAAATACTTCTCTGAAACCGAATGTACAGTAAAAACCAAATTCCTTGATTTAGTTGATTTAAGTGGTGAGACCGCAGATCATTTATTTAATGCTTTGTCATCAAAGTTATCCGAATTAGGTTTAGATATAAAAGATGTGTTGGGATTCGCTGCTGATACTACGAATGTGATGTTTGGTCAACATTCTGGCATTGTTGCAAAAATTAAAGAAGTGAACCCAAAGTGCTTTTTCATAAAATGTGTTTGTCACTCTGCAGCATTAAGTGTTAGCCATGCTTGCAAAATACTGCCTAGAAATTTAGAACAGATAATAAAAGAAGTATATGGATATTTTTCTCAAAGCAGCAAGCCTCAAAGAGAATTTGCTGAGTTCCAAAATTTCACTGACACTGAAAACCATAGACTATTACGTCATTATGATATAAGGTGGCTATCGCTTCATGCTTGTGTTAGTAGAATAATTGAGCAATGGAGGGCACTGCAGTTGTTCTTTCAAGACCAATACTTGAGTGATCGCATTCTATCATCAGAAATGATATATAATTTTTTTACCAGTGATATAAACAAATTGTACTTCTACTTTTTAGATTACATTTTGCCGATTGTTAACAAATTTAATTTAATTTTTCAAGGCGACTATCCGTTCATTGAAAAATTATACGATGATGCATCTAGTATGTACTTGTCGATTTTGGGTTGCTTCATGAAAACTAATTATATCAAAAGCACGGACAACGTATTTACGTTAGACCCAAAGTCTACTATAAATTATTTGCCATTAAATGATATGTACTTAGGGATCCGAGTGGGTCAAGAATTAATCAAACACAGGGAAAACATAAACATGAAAGAACAAATTGCTGATTTTTTCAGAAGGTGCCAATCTTTTTTAATTGAGTTGAGCACACAATTAAAATCACGTTTGCCTTTTGATAATAAAATTTTCCGAGAACTGAAATTTCTCGACCCACACACTGCCGTGAATAAAGAATTTCGCAGTTTAAGAAATATAATAGAAACTTTCCCATACGAAGTACAGCCAGAACAAATGCAGTTAATTGATGAAGAATATAGAACCCTTAAACTTGATCGCGAAGTAAGTGATTTGTTACAATCTTCGAGTTCTGGCTCACCCCTTTCTTGTGAACAATTTTGGGTGGAAGTTGGGAAAATTTCTAATAGTGATGGCACGTTCAAGTACAAAAATTTAACTGCATTCAGTAAATCTCTGTTATGTATACCGGTATCGAATGCTGCATGCGAGCGCATATTTTCACAGATAAATTTAATAAAAACGGAACAAAGAAACAGATTTATAAACAAAAATGTATCAGCAATTTTACATACAAAGCAAGGTGTAAAAGATCAAGGAGGTTGTGTTAATTTTAATCCCTCAAATAGAATGTTAAAATACAATTCTAACATTTATTGTGATGATTGATTAAACTTTAGAATTTTAAAATCAGTATTTTTATTGGTATATTTTCCCTGTTCAAGTTGGTATATTTCAGTATTTTTTTGAGGTGCTTCGGTATTTTCGTAAAAAATAATCTGGTCACACTGGTAGCGGCCGTCTGAGCTCAGTACCGCGCGAGCGCTTCTCAACGTTGGACCTGTGTCGCATTACTTCGCGCCATTTTCGATCTAGATACGTTCGAGCGAGCGTTAATAGAGCAGTATAGTGGGACTTCCAACTTTGGTCACGAAGTTCGATTTATATGGAATTTATATAGCTTGTTGAATTATTTCTAATACACATTTGTTATTTTCAGCATGGCTCGAAAGACCCCTAGGTATATTTGTATAAGAAAGTTAAAATATATATTTGTCCGAAAGTCATGCGGGACCGTCGGAAAGTTAGGTTGGTCATCATCCGTCATCTGAATAGTGTTCGAGATATTGTTTCGAAATAAGATCGTAGATAGATCACAAATCAGTTACTTAATTGAATTAATTAGTTATCTATTCGAAATACATTAATAATCACGTGATGCAAACGGATTGCGATACGAAACGCGGAGAGTTCTGCGCTTGCGTCCGCTCAATATGGCCGCACAACGTAAAGTGCCATCTTCGAACAAGCATAGACCACTCCCAAGCGATGACAGCCGGCAATGTCATAACTTGACGTTTCGCAAAGCACCATAGATCTTGACAGATGACAACTGCAGGTGACAGATGGCGTTTCGCACAATCGAAGCGCCTTCTCGTCTACATATTTATATTAAGAAATGCAAATAAAGCAAGGTACTTCTTCTCTCAATACACTTATACTAGTACATAAAAATTGGAGTGCATATTTGTAATATTAAAATAACTGCTTTTTACTAAATATATTTGTGTGTATACATGGTACATTGTAACGTTTCCCCCCCTTACACATCTATATAAATATAATTAATTAAATAATTAATAAGAATTAAATAAAATAACTTTAATAGAATAAATATTAACTTAATATTGGCCATAATTGTAAAGTTTGATCGTCTAGTGGTAGGACTCCTCGTTGTGTATTGTATTTGTAGCAACCTTAGATTCTTTGTATGAAGGTGATTGTGAGTGGTAAGAGTATATGTTATTGAGGGCATGTAAAAGACTAGATTTTAAACTAATAAATGAAACAAACATAAAAGATGATAAAACATGGTCATGCATAAAATAATAAAAGTAATTTTTTTTTCTCTTTGGTAAGTAAATAAAATATAAGAAACTGTTTACTAAATGAGGCTTAAAATATTAAAAGAAAATTATAAAATCAGTATATTGGGTAGGAAAGGAAATAAGGTAAGTAAACACCAGCAATGCCAGGGAATATGTATATAAAAAAAAATGAGAAAATATATACAGCATTGCTAATGTTTAAAGTGCTTTCGAGCCCCAACCACGCTCAAAGCCCAGGGCCCACCACACGGCCCCTTAACCATTATTGACTCTAACCGGTCAAGCGAGGAATATTTTCCTAACCAGAAAATAAACTACACTACCGCTAAGAAAAGAATGCTCTGCAAAAGAGCAAAGAAAAGCCTATGTGATTCGATAATACACCGAATACTGATGTCCTCCAGAAAGACAATGGAACATAGTTCGACATAGCATTAATTATCGTCCACCGGTACCAAGGGGAATGCGCCCTTTGGACCACTCCAGTACGGGATAAGGCGAGAACTAACACCATATTGAACAGGACCTCACCAAAATAGAACACACGTCTAGGAATATTAGCTACCACATCAGAAGGACATAAGTCCCATAATTATTTGTCAATATAACAGGCTTATTTGCCCCCCACTGAGCTGATGGCACAGGTGATCAATCGAGCTATCTCACACGCTTCCGATACTGGCGGTGATCACCATCCTGACCCAGCATGGGATAGGGATCATTGATACTGATATTTCACCGAACCGTACATTCAATAGCGGACAACACCCACGATATTAACAAATAAATGGAACAACCCAATACTGCGACTTCTTATAAAACTATGAGAACCTAAGAATAATATTAGTATGAACAGACTCTAAAGAGTCCAAATAAGAAAAAAAAGGTCAAACATAAATATTTTCATTCCAATCTGGACCGATTGAAACAGGAGATAAAATTTTAATAATAATTATGAAATTGAATAGATCACCCGACGTCTTGTTTCCTACGTATAATTAATAAATATTATAATAAAATGTAGATTCAATGCACAGAGCATCGAGTTCTTATTCTCCTTATCTACGGTATAACATACACAATGCCCATTACTTTGCGTGTACTAATTCACAGTCAGCAATTTCATTTATGTCGGGTTAGGAATGTGTTATTTGAACAGTGTATAATGTATTTGTGTCTAAAAATAGATAATTCTTACTAATATATGTAAATGCGAAAGTGACTATGTCTGTCTGTCTGTCTGTTACGCTTTCGCGTCTAAACCACTGAACAGATTGTAATGAATTTTGATACAGAATTGATTAGATTTCGTTTAGGCGCCAAACCCCGAAACTGTAGTGAATTCCGCTACGAAATATTCTGATATTCTAATAAATTATTTTAATAAAATAATCAATCGCTACTAGAATATACATATTAATTATTTCAATATATTTAATATTCCTTTCTGATAGCATTTTCATCAATTAATCTATATAACAAAACTTGATATTTCAATCATAACCTATCAATACCCGTAATCATGACTTGGCAACAGGAATCTTGGTATACTATTTAAATACTAAGTAAAGTTTGTTGTTCATTTTATTAACATCTTACGTCTTTTAAACACATACAAGTAATATAGATGGCCCCAGAAATAAATATATGACAATATCTTATTATTTAATAAGTATTTTATAAAGTTACAATTCGTTACAAAATTCCTAGATTTGACCGGAGAGATCTTTTATGCAGTGGACATTTTATGTAATTTAAGTTGTGTAATCCTATATAACAAGATTAATGATAGATTTCATTATGATATTGTTCAAGAGTAAAAATCTAAATTTAGACCCTGATATAAACAAAATAACTTATTGTTAGATTCTATACAGATTAATATAATTTAGTCTAATCTGTTCTATTACAGTGTTTATTTAGTTGAACAATAGTAGGATTGGTATAAAACGATCCCCAAATTTATTCGATAAATGATATAATTGTATCCTGATGTTTGGCAGATCCATGAGAAGAATAATATGGGATTTCCATTACTTAAAGTGAAGCACAGTTTCGATTCAGGCACTTTCTTTGCTATTCTGATGTTGATGTCAAGATATTTAGTTTCCTATAGCTAAGTATATTATTTATTTATTAAGGTAGTTGTTAGTTTTGCATGTTTCTCTTTTTAAGAACTGAAATTTATTTTCTAAGGATTCCCTATATTTCTTTGTCAGACGTGGCGCCATCTAGTATCAATTACTGGAACTAGTTAGAGATTACCCTTTCGAATATCTACTTATCAGTTTTAATTGTGCGAATAGTATAGCATGGTCGATAGATGGAGTGTTACTTTATTTCTGAATGTTCAGTCGTTCCAAAACCTAAAGTAAACTTTGTCTTTTCAAATTTGTTTTCTTTTTATTTATTTAAATTAATGGTGACATATTTATTATATACGTGTATATTGCGGTGTGTTACAAAAATACAACAATGTAAATAATATTTTTTATCTGTCTGTCTGTTAGTCCTGGCTAATGTCTGAAACGGCTTGGCCGATTTTGAAGGGACTTTCACTAGAAGTTGATTTACGTAATAAGGATTAACTTAGACTTATGGCTCGATGAAATTCGACCGATATCAAATTTATCGGAGATCCGCATATCAAACAACTTTTTCTAAATTCAATATATTTTTAATTCCCGACGCAAAAACGACGCGGTGTTATAAGTTTGATGTGTTTGTGTGTGTGTGTGTGTGTGTGTGTGTGTGTGTGTGTGTGTGTGTGTGTGTGTGTGTGTGTGTGTGTGTGTAAGTTTGACGTGTTTGTGTGTGTGTGTGTGCGTGCGTGCGTGCGTGCGTGCGTGCGTGCGTGCGTGTGTGTGTCTGTTTCTGTGGCATCATAGCTCCCGAACGGATGAACCGATTTTGATTTTGTTTTTATTTTTTTTTTGAAAAGTGTATTAGTCGGGAGTGTTCTTAACTATGTTTGATGAAAATCGATCCAAGATGGCCGCCGCCACAAAATGTCGGATTACATATTTTATCACGATTCCATCAATATGGGTATCAAACAAGAGGCTTTGAGTAGTAGAATACTAAACACTATGACAAATTTCAAATCCAAGATGGCCGCCACCAAAAATGTTGGATTACCTACATATTTCTCATGACTCCCTCAATACGGATATCAAATAAAAGGACTTCAGTAGTAGAATACTGTTTACTATGACAAAATTTTATATACAAGATGGCCGCCGCCACAAAATGTTGGATTATCTACATTTTTGTCACGACCCCCTCAATACGGATTTCAAATAAAAGGGCTTGAGTAGTAGAACACTGAACACTATGACAAAATTTTATATACAAGATGGCCGTCACCAAAAATGTTGGATTACCTTCATATTGTCATGACTTCCTCAATACGGATATCAAATACAAAGGGCTCGAGTAGTAGAGTACTATAAACTATGACAAATTTCAAATCCACGATGGTCGCCACCAAAAAAGGTTGGATTATCTACATATTTTTTCACGACTCCCTCAATACGGATATCAAACAAAAGGGCTTGACCGTATATTATGACAAAATTTTATATACAAGATGGCCGCCGCCACAAAATGTTGGATTACCTACATATTTTGTCATGACTCCCTCAATACGGATATCAAATAGAATACTATAGGCACACTATGACAAATTACAAATCCAAGATGGTCGCCATCATAAAAGTGCGAAATATATAATAGGTACAGACAGTCACATGTCGGGTTACCACAATCTAACACTCAAATAATTTTTGAAATCGGACGAGTAGTTTCTGAGATTAGCGCGTTCAAGCAAGCAAACAAACAAACAAACTCCAAATATTAGTATAGAGTAAACAAACAAATATAAGTATAGAGTAGCTATTGAAAGTGAAGTTATTTGAACTTATATTATTATACGGTAAGTTAGATTTAAATCGGTGTAGTAGTTTCAAATTAAGAGGGGGGGGGGAGTAAAAGTGGGGATGACCAATGTTATAGCTATTTTAATAGAATTGACTCCCATCTTAGAAACTAGATCTGAAATACCTAATTATATAACTATGAAATACGAAAGTAGAAAAACTAAAAGAACTAGAAAAAGATAATCGCCATATTAACTGAATTGCAACTTGCAAGGAAATTAATCAAAAATGAAGGACTCTCTAAAAAGCAAGAAAAAGTAAATAGTTAAATTAAAAATTTAAAAGACCCCTGACACAATATAATAAAAAAAATATAAAGTAAAAAGCTAAAAAACAAATAAAAAAAACTATAACTGTAGTAGTCGACCCCGCGGTGATGCTCTCACGTCGTTTTCCACTGGTCGTCAGCAGGTGCTCGCCGGTGGGAGGGGTGGAAGCGGAGAGGTGATGTGGTTTTATAATGAAATACGGTTGACTGAATATCTGACGTGTACTTGGAAACTACTACTATATACAGTTTGTAGAATGCAGACTCAGTTCCGTGTCTCACAAGCGTGAAAGCGCGGTGCTAAGTGCTGTGCTTATCGGAAGACGTCCAGATACAGTCCCAAGAGCTTGGAAGCAGTCCCGGAGCGAATGCCGATGGTTAGGAAGGAATGAATTTACAAAGCAAATCTTAAGTATTTAAACAACTGAGAAAAATCTTAACACCGTGATTCAGGCAAATAGTAAACAACGCAGCTAGCGCCATCTGTTGATCGCCCTGGTAAATAGTCGTCGTTTCCTTATTGTGTTACAGACTCCCCCTCTGTCTCCGATAGGCGTCCCGACAAGGAGACAGGAATTTATTATCGGATGTTCTTTCTCGGGCGACCCCGTCCACGCTTTTGTTGTGACATTGTGTTCGGAGGGACTGGTTTCTTTGGACGTCCTCTTTTCTTTAGAGGACAGACTGGTTCATAGTCATTGAGTAAGTTTCCAGAAAATCGCTTCAGTGCAGAGGTATGATATACCCCAAGAGAAGTATTTCGATCTTTTAAATTAACGATTTCATAAGAAGATGGCCCATGCCTTCTTTTGATCATGTAGGGTCCATCTCGGCGTGGAGAAAACTTTGAGCTCATCCCTCTAGATGCTTTGCTTATTGGATGTAAAGTAACCATCACAAGGTCACCTATCTGATACTCTGGTGCATTATGTCTATCTTTGGTCTACATAGTCCTTTCTCTTTTCTTCTTTCATTTCTTGTACTTCTTTAACTCTTTCCATAGTTGTGGCTAACTGTAATAACTTTGGGGTGATTTCGGGAATAAAGTTTTCAGACATAAGTATCTGACGAAAGTCATGCCAATTATCATCTAATGTTTTCAACTCTCTTCCAAATGTCAAGAAAGCAGGACTCACGTTTGTAGAACTGCATTGAGCCGTGTTCATGGCGAATCGGATACACGGAAGTTGGTTAGGCCAGTCACGATGCTGATCTCCCAAAATAATTGCTAACTGCGTTTTTAAATCTCGATTGCGTCTCTCGACAGGATTTGTCTCCGGATGATAGACTGGAGTGAAGGCATGCTTAATCTTCATGCAAAAGGCAATTTGTTGCATTACAGCACTTACAAATTGGGTGCCGTTATCACTAATCATGCGTCTCGGGAAGCCATATCGCAGGAAGATTTCATTAATCAAAGTAAGTGCACAATTTTCAGCCGTCGCGGTCTCCAATGCAAATAATTCAATCCATCTTGACGTTACGTCCTCTACTATCAGCACCCATGTCAAACCAGTAACTGAAACAGGTAATGGCCCAAATAGATCGAAGGCGAGAACCTCAAAGCGTTGATTCATAACAGTCGTTTGTAACAACCCTGCAGGCTTTTGGTTGGATATTTTATATCTTTGACAATCGGCACAGTTCTTTATGTAGCCATCTATGTATTTACGCATGCCAGTCCAAAAGTAACGTTTTGAGATACTTTGATAGGTTTTCTCACTGCCATAATGTCCCGCCAAAGGACTGTCGTGGTATGTTGAAAGCACGTTTGCCCATTCATGTTCTGGAACCACCAATTGAGCATCGTCACAATCCACATCAGGATTGTTTCTGTATAGGAGTCCATTATTAAGGAAGTAACCTTTATTGCTCCAATAGTACGAGTCCTCAGTCCTAGTTTCATCTTCTAATGCGGTTACTATTTTCGAGATTCTACTATCTTTCATTTGTTGCGTTCGTACACTACTTGTGCTTCTTAAAGGCATATCAACAACTACACTGCATATGTTGCAATGGTCTTTATTTTCAATTGTGCATGGGGGTCTGGAGAGCGTATCTGCCACGACATTCGTTCGTCCAGGGGTGTATTTTATAGTAATATCATACGCCTGGAGTTGAAGAGCCCATCGAGCCAATCTTCCGGTTGGAGACTTCAGAGACATTAGCCATCTCAGCGCTTGGTGGTCCGTGACTATTGTGGTTGGTGTGCCATCTATACAGGAATATTTTTTTTCCAGTGCAAAAATTGTTTTGGGGATTCAGTATCAGTAATAGAACACTTTTCCATAATTAGTTAAAAAATTTTTTTTAAATATTTTTATCCCTATCGAAACGGTAGAATATGGACACATTTTCTAAAATAAAACTTCAATGAAAACGTCTTCTCTTGCGTATACCACCGTGCATCCCCGCCGCGCCCGGTAGCCCCGCACCACAGCCCCCGCCGCCCCGCCGGGACCGAGCGACGCGCGCGATAGTGGCGGCCGGGTGACACTGTAGTATAAAATTAAAATTTTTATTTTTGTATGGAAAGTGGTGCCATCTCTTGGCCATGGCGTTGCAATTTTTACTGTATTTGCATCGGGCTAGCCTAGATGTCGCTATAAACGAAGTTTTAGAGTTGTCAAAATATATAATACAAATTAAAAATTACTAATCAAAATTGTATTGTGATTTCCTACAAGAATTAAATTTAGTGCTTTATATTGGAAAATAGAATATTTAAAAATGTTTGCAGATTTTTCTGAAAATATTTTAACTATTTGCAACACTGTTAAGAAAACAAACTTCGGACATTTTCCGTTTCTTTAAAAGTGTTTTGTGAACTTTGTTGTCTTCTGCGCGTTTACAATATTTTTGGTTTGTTTGCTCCCTTATTGACTTGGCGTGTTTTACGGACTTCTGTTGCTTTTTCGAACTTAATTTTGACCATTGAACAAGGACACCGACACGGATTCATTGCACGATTACCCCAGCTCTGCTTATTGGACCCGACCTCTGCCTATTTTGAAGACTTCGCTACACTCACTGGACTTTGCTTATTGAACTGAAACATGCTCAAGAATCCTCGGTCAAGTTGTTATTTAGGGTGTGGAGAAGCCGAACAAAGTAAGTATCTAAAAGTTATGATTTTTTAAGTTTTAACTTCAATATAAATAGAATTCACTAAAAATAATATTGTCGATATACGAAAGAAATTTTAATGTTCCTAGAAATATATAATTTTTGTCATAATATTCATTGAATATATTTATTTCAGAACCACTTCATTGTTTCCCCAAACCATTGGAGAAAAACAATGAAAGATTTAATATCTGGAAGTCAGTACTTGACGAAAGGACTCGAGAAAAAGGAGATATTTATATATTTAACCAAATACGACTGTGTCACAGACATTTCGAGAATTATTATAAAACACAATATGGTCGACTAACAAGAAATGCAATACCAACACTTCATCTTAGAAAAGGTAAACATTTATTCAAGTACTTTTTTGATGTCTTAAAGACAAAGACTTACCACTACCACTACCATATATACCACTAGACAAGCTGTGAGGTACTAAACCATGATGTTTTTCTATAAAGTTAATAATAATCACATAATAGTGAAAATGTACAATATAAACACTGCATTTTGCATTAAAACACTATACTTATTATTATATTAATAAATACATATATTCAACTCACATATATGTAAGCCTGATGTAAAAATAAACCATACTTTATAATAATACAAATAGGTTTTGATTAAATAGATATAAGTTCAGTGTAGTTGTTACATTTGAATTTAAAAATATAAGAATAATATATGTATTATTTTTATGTGTATGATTTTATTAAATGCTTCCGCTTGAAAACATGTTTATTTGGCTATTTCAGATACTACCACTCCTACAGAATTTAAATTGACAGTGGAATCATCAATGGAAACATTGAAAAGTTTGGGTAAGTACCTTAATTAATGTTGGAATTCTCACACACCCTTGACCACTTTAATTAAAAATATAGCTAATTATCAAATGAAACATGTAAAGAATGAGGAGTTTTTACAGTCTAGAAAATTACTAAGTTTTTAGCTTGATCACATTTATCTAATTTTTGTATTTAAATATTTGAGAATTTTTTATTTTAAGTTGTTATTAATATGAATTAATATTTATTTGTCATGTACAAAGGACCAATAAAAGCACCTAAGTGTTGAAAATTGCAGCCCCCATTTCTAACCTACTCATGTTTGTCTATTTTTGAAGAATTAACAAAATTTTTGAAATAATTGCAAGGGCAAATCTTTCTAATCCAATTTGATGATAAAATACACCGAGACACAAAACATACATAAAAATGAAAAAAACACATTTCTAATATTTTTGTTTTTTCATATATTTACTATTTGTGTATACAAATAAAGACTATTCCTTTAGATTTTACCTTTTTTACCTGTGGCAGTATGTATTACTTTGGCTCTTTATCATGAGTGTGTCTTCCATTAAAGAATACTGTGTATTTTCTGTGAAATGTGCAGACCATATATCAGGTAGTTTATGCCTATGAATTTTTACATTATGATTATTTTAGTATTTCAGAAGATACTACTAATCCTAGAGTTGAAGAAGGGCCGTCAACCTCATCTGCAACAAGCAGTCATAATATAACAGAATCGCCAACAGAACCATTGACTTTTTCATCCAAAACTGAATTGAAAAGCTTAGGTGAGAATCTATTTATTAATAATTGTTGGAAATGTACATAAAACCTTTGTAAATCATCTCTAATTCCCTAAATATTATATTTGATCAATTTTGCATTTGCAATGCTATACATTTTTCATTAAGAATATTTTCATCCCTAAAGTTATATTAATAACACTTAGTAAGAAGCTAGTCTTTTTGACAATCCAGTGAATGTGTTATGGATGAATTCGAGAAGGTAGTAAAAAATGTTTAAGCTATAATTTTGTTTTGTCATAGCTCTAATAAGTGTAATAATTATTTGTTTACAGAACAAACAAGAAAAAAACAAAAAAATATAATCCATAGGTTATCTCAGAAAATTTTAAAATTAACAAAGAAATGTAAAAGTCAGCAGACTAAAATGAAAATGATAAAAAAATTATCAAAAATTTTTAAAAATTGTTGAAGCAATGCCTGAAACTGTTAAGGTTTTCATGAATATGCAACTAAAAGGCAACAAAAAATCTAGAGGTATGAAATTTTCGATAGAAGAAAAAGTAATGGCTGCCTCCATTTTAAAACAAAGCAATAAGGCATACAATTTCTTACGCAAAATAATAGTACTGCCATCTAAAAGAACATTGCAAAGACTTTTAAAGGTAATAAAAATAAAGCCAGGGCTGAACACAAAAATTATGAGTCATTTAAAAAAAATAGTAAGCAACCTACCTATTGAAAAAAGACTACATACTTTTGTTTGATGAGGTAGCATTATCGCCTGGATTATATTTTAATAAACATGAAATCATCGGTTTTGAAGATTTTGGACAAAAAAAAAACGAAAAATATTGCAGATCATGCTTTGGTGTTGATGATTAAAGGTGTGAAATCTAAAACGAAACAACCAATTTTATTTACGTTCTGTAAAAGCGCAACAAAGAATATCGAATTAAAAACAATTACAACTAATACTATAAAACAGCTAAAAGAAGCTGGTATTATCATTGTAGTCACGATTTGCTATCAAGGAACATCAAATGTTAGCACAATTAAAATGTTCCAAAAAGAGACAAGGGAGAAATATTTACGAGAAAATATAGAGTACCAATCTAATTCTTTTGAAATAGACAATTTGAAAGTTTTTCCTTTATTTGACACACCCCATCTATTGAAAGGAATTCGAAATAATTTTCTGTCTAAAAATATAAAATTCCTATATAAAATTATATAATATAAAATTGATAACCTCCATCATTCATACAAATACCGGGAAAGAACTTGGACATAATTTACTTGTCTTTCTATTTTAGCAATGTACAGTGCTTATGCTTTATCATCATCATCATCACCAGCCCTTTTACGTCCCCACTGCAGGGGCCTTCCTTATGGTTAAGGAGCATGGGCCATGACCCTCCACGCTGGGCCAATGCGGATTGGAGGGTATTAAAGACTGCAAATGCAGCCGGGACCAACGGCTTAACGTGCCTTCCGAAGCACGGAGTAGCTCGAGATAATAATTTTTTGGTCTCCTATCCCGTGACTGACCGGGCCGCGGCGCTTATCCACTACGCCACCGAGCTACTTAAAGTGCTTTTATAAAGTTTTAAAATTGTTGTACAGAACTATTGGTACTCTAGCCACACTTACATTTTCGTGATATTATTACAGCAATTACTACATAAATTATTTTATTATTTTTTTCAGGACGCAATGTGCTACCTGCTGAATGTGAAGATACGGCAGACCTTTTATTGATATTTGACAAATTGTTCGATTCTTTTAATGGTCACTCTTACTGTGATACAGCAAAAGTTCTTAAAGGGTGTCTTAAGAATAATTCCCCACATATTCAGTTCTGGACCCAGGAAATAATCCCGATTTTAAAATCAATACAATTTGAAAAACATATTATACAAAAAGATGGTTCAAAAATTGTCAAATATGAAAAAATCCCATCTGTTCAGAACTGGATACATAATGTAAATACTATCATAGAACTGTGGAATTATTTACGAAAAAAATTTAAAATAAAAAATATTATAATGAGAAATTTTAACCAGGATCCCCTAGAAAATTCCTTTTGCTGTATAAGAAGTAATGGAATCAGAAATATCAATCCAACGTGCATGCAGTTTATGAATGCATTTAAAACAGTTTTGATTAATAACATAAATTCAAGCCATTCTATTAATGCTAATTGTGAAAAAGATGATTATGAGCAATTGCAATCGTTGAAATTTTTATTGTTAGAAAAATGTGACTCTCCCTGCTACACTGATTTTGCATGCGAAATTGATTCTTTAATTACTGCTTTGAATGAAATAACATCAAGTGAATCGATTATACATGTTGAGGCGAAAAGATATGTTGCTGGTTATATAATAAAAAAATGTAAAACAAATATTTATAAAAAATGTGAAGTATGTAATGTCGATTTACTGGAATCTGAGAGGAATGTTGATTCATTTAATTATGCAATTGATTATACAAAGAAATCTTTATTTTATGCACGCGATGATTTTGTTAAACTTCTCAATGAAATTTATTTTATGATTATTACATGTTTAAGGGATACACCTCAAATGACCGATATTGATAAAAAAATTATTTTCTTTATTGATTGTCGATGTGATTTTTCAATGATCAGTTGTCAAAAACATAAATTGGTGTTGGTTAAGTATATCATTACGTTATCAATTAATTTAATCATTAATAGTTGGTGCACTGGTGTCAATAGATTATTAAATGGGAAGATTGTTGATTTTGATCGTAATGATGAAATAAAATTACAGGCTTTCAATTATAATAAAATACATCGTAAGAAAAAGTGTTAATTAAATATTTTTCTATCAAATGTGTAAGATAGATAAACATGGTCTTTTTATTTATTTATTTATAATTTTAAAGTAAAGATTTTTGTGTGATAATTTGTCCCATTATAATATACTTGTTAACTTACTTAATATCATCCCAGTAATTCTTCTATGTTGATGTCAGAATTTCTTCCTTACTTGATGAAAAAAAAAAATTGTAAATATTTAATTATTCTTCAATCTTTGTATTTTGTCTCACGTTTAATTCTCATCAAAATTTGTTCAGTCAATTTTTACGAGACGTGTTAAGATTGTTTATCTATTTTATCATATTAAGTATCTATGGCTGACTTTTTGTATTTTCAAGTACACACGACTGCACGTCAGGGTACCATGAACTGTCAAATTTCTCTAGTTCATTTTAAACTCTACTTTCAAACTCTTAAGGTTGTAACGGTGCGTCGTACCACCGTTTATTTCGTCCTAAGTTTATCAACTGAAATAGTAACTGTCAATATTTTGCAAACTTAATTAATTAGCTATATTATTTTAATCATACAAATTGAATATATTTTACATGAAGATAAAAAAAACAGCCTAAAAAATGATTACTGTAGGTAACATGCATTTCTGATTCCTGATTTTCTTAAGTAAGAGAGAGAATTACTTTTATAGTAATATCTGTAATGGAATAAATTAAGATTATCATTTATAGAAAAAGAGTCGGGTGCTTGAGAAAGAAATATCGTCTAATTTTTTCCAATAATAATAGAAATCACAGTGACCAATGTTTATCTGATTTCTACTATTACCAATAAATCAATTTGATTATTTTATCTTTATAGTTTAGTTACATTTCATTATGTAATTTTATATGATCTGTAATTATATGAATAAAATACGCTAACTGAATTATACTGCTGGTTTGCTTGGAATATAGTATAAAGAAAATTATACATTTGCTCTTTAATTTATAAAAAAATATTAAATATGGGAAAAATATACTATAAAGATTTTTTTGACTACATTTTATCCACATATCGACGACACTGGAAAGCAAACACGTAGTAACCCGCAAAACTTAAATTGTTCCTTAGGACAGAATAACTTTTTATTTTATTAAAAAAATATTTAACATCAACAAAACTCTAAATTGATTATTAGAGAAGAATTTTTTCAAATAAAATAAAAAGTTTCTCTGCTTTGAGAACAATTTTGGTTTTGCGAGTTACTAATAATCCCTAATAAACCAAATTTTAAAAATAGTTATCAGAGCCATCTATTAGAAATACTGGTCGTTACTATAACAGGTTAAATAGCATGCTTAAAACTTCGCATAGAAACTAACGCCATCTCTTGGCCATGGCGTCCGCTTAAAATGAAAATTATTCTTAAGTGGCGCATCTATACCAGTATTATGTATTATCTATGGTGGCGGCGCAGTGAGACTCATACGCACGCGCCGATGTGACATGCCCTCGCGTTCCCGCGCACGAGACGCGCCCGCCGTCGTGAGTTTTACGAGATGGTACGAGTTTATCTTCTGAGTGGTGAGAACCTACATAAGTGCAATTCGGAGAAAGTATGCGACGAAGAGCATACCTCGTATGCGGGCCTTTGGGATCCGTAACCCCGCGGTCCCGCGTCAGTACCCACGATGCGGCATGTCTCTTTAGTGTGAGCCAGCCTGCGGTATTGAAGCTGCTAAAAACAGCCGGACTCCATCCGTACCACTTTCAGCCGGTTCAGCAGTTCCATGACCTAGACCCAGTACCACGTCGAGCCTTATGTGAGTGGCTTCTACATCACCGCGATGCAAACATCTTGTGGACGGATGAGGCATTCACATTGAGTTCACACGTGAGGGACTGTTTCTTATGGGAAGAAGTCAAACGCCGGGATGTAGAGGAGGCACAAAGTCTAGAAGACAACAATAAAAAATAATAACGCTTTTAGTGAAGTGAAAAGTGACACTAGTGTTTAAATAAATTAAATGACAATTTAATGAAATGTGCACGTTTATGTCTGGACAGACGTGGACTTCATTTTGAACAAATATTAAAATACATGGTAAGTAATTAGGTAATTAGTTAGGTATTTGTTTTGATTAAACATTAATACGTAGTTGATTCCAATTTTTTTAAATACGCCTTAACGCAGTAGTACCTATGTAACTTCGGCATAACGTTAATATTTTTTTCTAGGTAACGAAAATGTTTCTCTTTTATTTTTTTGCATTTTGATGGCCTTAACCATAAAAGTATGAAGGGAAAATTGGAATTACTCTTAGAAATCACCTCAGATCATGGCATAAAATCTAGTTCGAATCTAACAAAATGAGCGTTCAGTGACCCGTGTAGATAGGTACCTACGAGTACATGCCTACGGCGGGGTCGAGCGAGCGCTCAGCTGACGCACGGCGCGCGGTGTCCATAAATTAAGTTTTAAAATCTCGATCTTTGATAAGCGATAACTTTATTTTTTAGTATTGGAACATATCAAAATAAAAAATACGTGTTTGTTTAAATTACTTAAAGTTTATTTTCACAAAATCTTCGCAGTGGTTTTAAATTATTCCTGTATATCCTGCAAATTTTGTAACAGCCCAGACGACGGCAAGCGCTTCTTTCTCTGTTGTACTATAGTTGCGCTCTGCTGGGGAAAGCAAGCGACTGGCGTATTGGATACGGGATGTTCCTCGGCTCTCTCCCCCTGCACTAAAACTGCCCCTAAGGCATAGTTGCTCGCATCTGTTTTCAAAATATATGGTTTAGAAGAATCAGCTTGACTTAGGCGGGTAGGTGTAAGACAGTAAACACCATTTATCATTTATTAAATTTAATAAATTAATTTCATAGTTCAATTAATTTTAAAAATATATATTTTAATGAATTATTAACAAGTGATACACAATACCTGCCGGCGAGTGTTATCCTTTAAAATTATCTTCTACTACTTCACATAATCACTGTTTGGTCACTACACTTCACTAAGATGGAAGTTTTGCAAGAGTCAATTCTCAAGCTACAACAGATCTTCACTGAGAAAATGGATGAATACCAGAGTGAGCTTCAAGCTGCGTGCCCATCACCCAACATCAACAGTTTGAAGAGTGATTTTTCTGCTTTCCGCTCCTTCATTTTTACTGCTCTTCAAGCACTTCAGCAACAAGTTGGTCTCCTTGCACAGCAAGTTGATAATATAGAAATGCGAAGCAGGCGAAAAGTGCTGCTGTGTCACGGACTGCCTGAGCTGAAAGGCGAGGATACCTCAGCTGTGATAACGAGTATCATTGTTGACCGGTTAAAAGTCGCCGATTTCTCTGTCGAAAGCATCAGCAAATGTCATCGTATGGGGCGTGTGTCTGGCGAAGGTAAGCCTAGGCCCATACTCATCAAACTACGCGATATCAATATGCGAGACAAATTTGGTTTGCTAAGACCGCACTCAAAAAGTCAGGGATTACGATATCCGAATTTTTGACAAAGTCGCGGCATGTTGTTTTTATGGCAGCTCGGGACGCATTTGGCATCAACAAATGCTTTACACAACAGGGGCTTATCATGGTGATCGGTGCAAACGGGAAGCGTGTGCGCATTACTACCATGGATGACTTGAAGAAGATCTCTGTGGTAGCGAGTTCACCATTGAAAGTTACCAAGGAGCCCACGGTCACGCTTCCAGCGAAGCCTGTATTTACAACGAAGAGTAGACGTGCTGGTATCGCAAACAAAAAGTGAAGTTCTTCTCATAATCATATTAGTTACAGGTCTGTGTATAAATTGTTAATAAATTTCAGTTAAACTAAGTAATTTCGAGTAGGAACAAATTTTTAAATTAAAATATCACCCTCTTATGTTATAATTCACTCTTTTTTTTAACAAATAACTTACAAACAACTTGTTATTTTGACAGTGATATGTATATGACAAGAATTATTGTTTTTGTGAGAGCAAAGGGATTTATTCCATACAGCCTACTTTTCTTTATTTTGTTAGTAGAATAGTGTGTTACTTAGTTTCTTTAAGGTTTCACACCTGACCTATTACTTAATTTATTTCGTAATTTTAAATCTGATCAATTTATGTTATAATATGTTACTTAACACTGCAGCCGGTGGATAGAGAGAGACAGTGTTTTAGATAGTTGGTAGTTAATATTTATTATTAATAATTTATTTATTACATTTTGTGTTTTATATATTTAGTTATATTTAGAATATTATGCCTAATAAACATGACAGTGATAATGAACTATACTTATTATTGTCATCAGTGGATAGCAGCAGCACCAGTAGTAGTGATAGTTTCTCTAGTTTACCTTCGCTTCCTGATATTCTTGAAACTCAGTTCTCCGATGTTCCGGAAAACTTTAATGTCATTCACATCAATGCGCAGAGTATTCCGGCTCATTACCCTGACATGCTGGCGTCGTTTACCCACAAAAACATTCATGCCATACTTATCTCCGAGTCGTGGTTAAAACCTTGTCTGTCCTCTCTTTCTTATGCTTTACCCGGATTTCATCTCCTACGTAATGATCGCATCGGTTCTGTTGGTGGTGGTGTAGCTATTTATTTGAGATCCAACATTCCTTTCAACATTATAAGCAGTTCACCGCAGCCACCGTCATCCAATGCAGGCGAACATCTGTTAGTGGAAGTTACTCTTTCACACACTAAGGTTCTACTCGGAGTTTATTATAGCCCTTCTTTACGCGTTAATTACTTTGATACCTTTGAAAAATTACTGGATGAGTTTGTTCCATCTTTTACTCACTCGATTATCATGGGAGATTTCAACACCTGTCTTCTCAAAAATGACCACCGTTCTTCTACTCTTCAAAGAGTTATCGACTCGAGCAACATGCACATTCTTCCGCTTAATGCTACTCATCATTTCCCTAACTCTACGCCTTCTCTTCTCGATCTATCCATAGTATCCTCTCTACAGCATGTTGCAAAATATGGACAATGTTCAGCTGATGCATTCTCTTACCATGACCTTATTTATGTGTCCTATAAAATTCGTCCTCCTAAATTGAAACCTAAAGTCATTTTTCAACGCAATTTTAGTGGTATGGATCGTGACCAATTTCTAGAGGACGCGCGTAGTATTGACTGGTCTTCAGTGTGTGATGCTCAGACTGTAGATGAGCAGGTTGGGATCTTTAATTCTCTAATTAACCAGCTATACGATAGGCACGCACCTTTCCGACCGATAAAACTGAAACACTTGCCTGCACCTTGGCTTACTGATGACATAAAAAGCTTAATGCATAAAAAAGCTGTTGCTAGGAGCAGATATAAATGTCGTCCGACTGCCCATAACAGAGAGACCTACAACAAAATTCGAAATCGCTGCAATGTGGTGTGTAGGGATGCATTGCGTCGCCATATCCATAAATCTGTCCAAAATGAAGATCCAGGGAAAGTCTGGAATTTTCTCAAATCACTTGGGATTGGTAAATCAAAACAGTATTCTATTCCTATTGATTTAAATATTGACTCCCTCAATATCTTCTTCTCTTCTTCGTCTAATATTAATGACACTGAAAAAAACCATACTTTAAATCGTCTTTCCGTATTACCAATTCCTAATCATCCTCAGTTCTTTCTTGATCAATTTTCGGATTGTGATGTTGAGAAGTGTGTACTGTCAGTCACCTCCAATGCGGTTGGTAGTGATGGTATAAGCCGAAATATGTTAGTACCAATCCTTGACATTATTCTACCTGTCCTTACTTTTCTCTTCAATAGCTCTATTTCTAATTCCGTCTTTCCTTCTTCTTGGAAAGAAGCTCAAATAATTCCATTACCTAAAGTTAGCAATCCCAAAATACTTAATGAATTTCGTCCTATTTGTATTCTTCCTTTCCTATCTAAAGTCTTGGAGCGTCTAATCCATCAACAGATTAGTAAATTTATTTCTCGCCACAACCTTATGAATCCTCTCCAGTCCGGCTTCCGGCCCGGCCATAGCACGACCACAACGCTAGTAAAAATTACCGATGATATACGTCTTGCGATGGAAAATGGCCACTTGACGGTACTAACATTATTGGACTTCAGTAATGCTTTTAACACGGTTGATTTCGACGTACTTCTTGCTTTGCTGCGCTTACTTAACATATCTCCAACGTTAATTGATTGGTTTCACAGCTATCTGTATGGGCGCAAGCAGCGAGTCCGCCTTGATGAGAAGTTCTCGTCATGGTGTGACACGAAAGCTGGTGTCCCTCAAGGCGGCGTATTGTCTCCCTTTCTATTTGCAATCTTTATTAATTCTATTTCTCAAAATCTTTCGTGTTCCTACCACCTATATGCAGACGATCTTCAGATTTACTGTGATGCACCATTCTCTAAAATATCTGAAGCAGTGGTAAATATTAATCTCAACCTTCAACGTATTGAAAAATGGAGTAAAGCTTTTGGTTTGAGTATCAACCCTGTAAAAACTCAAGTGATGATAACGGGTAGCTCCAGATTACTCTCCAGGCTTGACTTCCAGGCACTTCCGAAAGTTGTTTTTGATGGTATAGATATTCCCTTTAGTCAAGTTGTCAAAAACCTGGGGGTACTTATGGACAGTTGTCTGAATTGGGGTCCACAATTGCAATTGATTAGTCGTAAGTTATACGCGTCAGCTGCTTCAATGAAGAGATTACGTAACTTTTTACCCACTGCCACTAAAGCTGCGTTAGCGCAATCTTTGCTGCTTCCTATCCTAGATTATGCCGACGCCTGTTACCTTGATCTTTCGGAGGACCAGCTTAATAAACTTGAGCGACTTCAAAACTTTTGTATCAGGTTCATCTTTGGCTTGCGCAAATATGACCATGTTTCTCAGTTTCGCACAGAGCTCAAGTGGCTTCCTATGCGTCTTCGCCGGAATTCTCATATACTATCCCTTCTTTATAATATTTTATTTAATCCCAGTTACCCAAACTATCTCAAAGATCGATTCAATTTTCTCCACTCCGCAAATTCATATGCATTGCGATCAACGGAGAACTTGACTCTTGAAATTCCTTCTCATTGCACTTCCTTTTTCGATTCCTCGTTTACCGTCAAAGCTGCTCGTCTCTGGAATTCTCTCCCAGTTTCGATCAGGAGAGCTCAATCCCTACCAACATTTAAAGTTTACGTCAAAGAATTCTACCTTTCACAATAATTACTATGATGCTGCTGCACTGTTACTTATTCCAGATTTGTTAATATGTGTATATATGTATTTATATATGTAGATCATATAGATGTATGCGATTATTATTATATAATATCATATTTATATAAATATTTATTGTAGGTATGTAATTTTTGTTTTTATATTCATTGTTGCATTTAATTGTAGATATATTGTTGTTCAAATGTACACCCCCGTCTCCGTTATAAAGACTATCTCTTTCTCCATCCAAAGGTTGCCTGGAAGAAATCGCTTTAAGCGATAAGGCCGCCAATTGTTTGCATTTTAATTAAGTTTAATTTGTTTGTTTCTGTAAATAGTGTAATATCAACAATAAAGAGTTATCTATCTATCTATCTATCTATCTATCTTGTTTTAAAATAGGTGCACTAGTGAGTAACGCTTTCAAATCCCCATACGCTTTGTTTTGCTCCTCAGTCCACAACCATTCTGTTTTTTTTTAGTGAGTCGTGTCAATGGTTCTGCAACTTTTGAGAAGTCCTTTATAAAACGGCGGTACCAAGAACATGTCTGTAGAAACGTTACCAAGTGTTTGAGGTTAGTTGGTTTGGGTAAATCGACTATAGCAGCGACTTTATCAGGGTCCAAGTGCAATCCCTTGGGTGTGATTAGGTGACCCAAATATTTTAAGGAACAGCAACAAAACCGACATTTGTGTATATTAGCAGTCAGGTTAACTTTTCTCATCTTTACGAAAATGGATCGTAGGTCATTTAGGTGACCTTTGAAGTCTGACGAGAACACAATTAAGTCATCTAAATATGCCAGCATTTTAACATTTTCTAGGCTTACACGAAATCTATCAATTAGCCTCTGGAACGTAGATGGAGCATTTCGCAATCCGAATGGCATTCTTGTGAATTTGAATATACCAAATGGTGTAATGAATGCTGTTTTGTCCTGGTCCTCTTCACGAACCTTAATTTGCCAATAGCCAGCCTTGAGATCTAATGCTGACATGTAAGGAGTGGGTTTTGCATCATCCAATAAATCATCTATTCTAGGCATAGGGTATATGTCAGGCACAGTTATTTTGTTTAGTCTCCTATAATCGACACAAAATCTAATGGTGCCATCTGACCTTGATACCATTACCACGGGAGCTGCCCATGGCGAAGTGCAAGGTTCTATGATACCACCCTCTAACATTTTATGGAGCTCAGTTTTAAGCGCTTCCTTACGGGGAGATGATAACCTGTAAGGCGGCATAGATATTGGTGGATGGTCTAATTTGACAATACTATGTTCAGTTACGCTTGTAGGGGTACCATTGGAAATGAAAACATCTTTATACTCTTGTAGCAACTTATTTAATTGATCTTGTTGTTGACAATTTAGTTGAGTTTCAATTTTAGTAGATGATAATTGGGTAACCTGGATCAAAAAAGATCCAGGTTACCCAATCATCATCAGACAGCATTCATTCTATTAAGTAATAAAATCACTGTATTCGAAAACTAATGTTTCTATTATTTTTAGTTGGATAAAAGTGAAATTTATGAATATTTGTTATTATTATTATATAACCATTTTTTTATACTCGAGGCGGAATACGATAATAGTATAGTGCGCTCGCGTTATTATATATTATGAGCGCTGATGATCTATACGTAGGTATCTATCTATAGGCGTATATACACAAATAGTGATGAATTCTGAATAAAAGGTGTGCACATTTCATGTTTATGGGACTATACATATGAGTGAAAAACAAAAAAAAAACATGTGCAAGAAAGTTTTTAAACACAATTTATTGCTAATAGAAAACTCTTTAAACATAATAACACAGCATTCGAATAAAATTATAATTATAAACCATTACATTATAATAAGACGTATTTCTAATAAACATTACTCCTCCATTGCTTTGGTCATTAACTTTATCAGGTCTTTTGTATTTTTATATATATTATCAAAGTGTAGTTCATCACTTTCTACAACGTACTGCATACAAGTCTCTGCACTGCAATTGCAAATCGATGTCGAATCCTTCATCGTGGCGGTGTTAAAAATTTCCACATGTATAATTTTAGAGTCAGCTTTATTACGTTTCGGCTTTTTGATAAACGAATATACAATATTTTCTTTACTTCGTTTTCTTGTAGACACACTCGATCCACTTGCTTCATGCTATCATTATCACTTTTCTCAAAATAGTTACGAACTCGTTGTGCGAGTGCTGGCGATGATGATGGTACGGTGAATAGATCATTGGAGTCCTGAAACAATAAATATTATATATAATAGTATTTTTTATTGTCAGGGTAATTTAATAGTGATATATAAAAAAAAATAAGATTATTTAAATTACATGTAATACCTAATTGACTTACCTCAAAGTTAAAAGCAGGCGAGTAAGATGTGCTTCTTCCTTGCGCCATAGTGAAAATGTGAAATACTATTTTAAATCAGACTTCTATTTATATACCTTTTCTTTTACGAATCAATAAAAAAATCTTTTAACACATGCACATACAGTAAGAAACTTATCACCTGAGGGACTTATAGGCACCACTCGCTCCTTATGCGGATGGTAGAGCGGTTTGCATGTACGAGTAAATATAGTTACCATCTAAAAAAGCCATGCATTTTAATATAACATGTATCTGTCTGTAACGTAAACAAGTACAATCAGCTAAGTCAATATTATTAATGTGGTTTAAACGAAACAGTATTTTATTCATCAATTAAATAGGCATATCTTACCTAAATAATAAATCTTATGAATTATTACAAAATATAAACTATAAATTTAATTAAAACAAGTAAACCCGTAGCATATAATTTGTATACGAGCAGGTTCAGACTTTAAAAATTGTAAGCTGAATGTTTACATGTACAGTTGCGGACTAACGTGCCTATCCACTTCAAAATCTCGTTCGCTTGGCACACACTTGATGCAATTTTAGGAGGCGGAGTTACGGGCGCATCTTCATTGGTCGTAGTATTTTACTATGACCAATCAGCATGGCTCTACGTATGCAACAAATACAATGAATGCAATAACAGTGTTATTATTTTTTTTAGTTTAGTCGCTTTTTGCATATTGCTAATTGTTGACGTGCTCACTCTGGATTTTCTTTTAACCTCCGCATTCTCATTGGACTGATACCTGTTAATACCCGACCACCGTGCTAGAAACTGGACTTTTGATTTGCTTAACGTGACCTTGGCTTGAATTTGGACCATGTCTTCGAGGAACCTCTCTATACAAGAGAGGAGTCGTATCGTCGCATTACGTGAAGATGGAATGAATATTAGCGAAATATCCAGAGAGCTGGGATTGACGGTAAGTGTAACATATTTACTGCTTATTAAGATATACAAACTGTCATTGCAAATTAAATATTTAAACTATTATTATTTATAATTGTACTAGTTTTCCACCAGTGGTTTAGCCCGCGTGGTCTCCAGGAACCCTTATTTTCGTGATAAAAGTAGCCTACTTTCTCAAAGTTAACTCTGTACCAAAGTTCATGAAAATAAGTTCGGTGGTTTAGACGTGAAAGCATAACAAACAGACAGAGTTACTTTTGCATTTATAATTTTAGTAGGGATTTATAACATTATATCAGATCAAATGGAATTTTTACTTTCCTTAGAAATTAATGGAATTACGTTTTTCCTCTACATCTCTCTCATAAAGAGTAGGTAAGTAGTTTAAAGAGTTTCTCGATGATTAAATATTTATATTAGCTTACGATTATTATGCCAATACTGTTATAACTACCTCTAATATCATTCTCTACACTTCTCATTTCTCATTTTTATTTCGTTTTGTTTTTAAGTAATTCCTTAGTGTCATGTGATCAAAGATTCCTATTTCACAAAAAGAATCAATAATAAAATTGTAAAAACATACAAAGTTCACTCAAAATTTAAGATGTTGCCAAACCGCTTCGTTTCCAGAACGCTGGCGCCGTGTCGTATGAAAAAAAATTCAAACATAAAAACTCTTGTGGTTGCCGACAAAGACGAGGTGAAAATCAAAGACGCGCTCCTTGTTAGCTATCTCTTTTACTGTCATACAAACAATATTAGTTCATGGATATCAGTCGTAAGATCGAATTTCGTTATTACTGTTCTGACACTGGCTATAGAAACTTGGCAACATCGTAAAAATAAAAGTAACATTTATTCTTAAAAAATGTATGAATTTGTTGAACTGGAACGATAGTTCTTTCAAACAAAATAATATGTTAACTCAGTTGATTTTAAACCATCTTTGGTTATAAGTATAATTAATTATAAGAATCACCTACCTAATCATAGAGTCGTAGTCGGGTCGTCGTCGCGGTTGCATTGGACTCACAATAAACTCGATCGAATATCGTCTCAAAAATCAAACCACACTATCAAACATAACGGACTATCCGAAATTCAAATATAGCACGCGAATTAAAAATCCGTGCCCACTTAACTTGAGGTTATTCGGACCCATTATCACTTTGTTACTACAAAAGGTTTGTAAATTGAAGAATACCCCCAAAAATGAGTAAATGTGACAAGTGCAACAAAAGTATCACGGCTAGAAGCCCTGGATTAGAATGTGCAAGATGCGAAAGAATAGTACATTACAGCATTACATGCTCAGGACTATCAAAGAAACAACTTACAGCTCTCCGGGCAGCTGAAAATCTTGATTGGACATGTCAGGAATGCATTGACGTATCACCAAGGAAATCATCAATTATTATTCCTAACACCGAGGAAGAGGATGAAGATGAATGTGAAAACATAAATAGTAATCCAAAAGTACAGCTTGATACACAAAAACTTCTAAAAAATGTTACTATTGAAGTACAAAAGGCAATCAATAGAGAGTTAAAAGATCTAAAACAATCATTAGAGTTTCATAGTGACAAGATGGATGAGGTACTCGAAAACATGTGCATATTCAAGCAAACTATTAAAGATTTGCAGCACAAATTAACTGACATATCTAATAAAAACAGAAATTTAGAAACACGAGTTGGAGCTTTGGAACAGCATATACAACAGATGGAACAGAAACAGTTAATCAATAAAATAGATATAGCCAATCTAGTGTCGCAAGAAAATGAAAACGGTGATATGTTGTCAGAGGCTATAGCAAACAAACTATTACAACATAAAGAAGATGTTATTAACGTGGTCCGTCTTAGAGGAAAAAAAAATAATCCCGGTCTGCTACGTATAACATTAAAAGATGAAAAAAGTTTAAACAATTGGATATCGGCATCCAAGAGTATCAAAATTCGTAATTGTGATGTTGTCCAGAATACACCGAAAGAAAGTGCACATCAAGACATATACATTAACGAAGCACTTACACCATATAATAGAAAACTGCTATGGAATACTAAGCAAGAACTAAAAAGCACCCACAAGTTCATCTGGTGCAAAAAAGGATTAATTATGGTGCGAAAAACTGAAAATGATAAACCTAGTATTATAAGGTTGATGGAGGACATATTAAGTCACAAAAAGTAAAAACTGTTTAGTGTTATACTTATAGTTAGGGAAAAAAAAAAGGATATATATGTACCTAACATCTATAAAATTTTGAAATGAAGTCCTTACAGTGTGATGAGGTATTTGAAAACTTTAACCGCTATAATATTAATGATTTCTTACAAAATAAACCTAGCGGCCCTTTTACATTATTGTGTTTCCACATTAACATACGATCTCTTATTAAAAACTTTAGTTCACTATACCAATGTATCACTTCATGTAATAAATGTATGGATGTTATTATCCTAACAGAAGTAAATATTCACACTGAGCTGAGCTGTCTATATCATATGGATGGCTATAACATGTTCACTCAACTAAGGATTAAGCGGAAAGGTGGTGGTATAATTGTATTTGTACATAAAAAGCATCAGTGTTCTAAGATTAATAAAACTACGCAATATTTCGAAAATCTAACACTTCAAATCACCACACCACTCCACTACTCATGCTTATTGTGTTCAGTTTATCGACCGCCCGAAAGTAGTACTAAGCACTTTTTTGTCACGGAATTGGAACATACCATTTCGAGTTTAAAAACGCACAAGGACTTATACTTACTCGGAGATATTAACATAGACCTAAGAAAAGATAATCCATTAAAAAATAAATATTTAAACATATTATGCGGTCGGGGTCTTGTGTGTGGGATCTCGGACTATACTAGAATTGAAATGATTAAAGGAAAAGTAACTAAGAGCTGTATAGATCATATTTTCGCGAGATCCCGCACATTAGAACTTCACACGGCGGCGCTGTGCACCGTACTGGCGGACCATCGTGCTGTGGTATTAGCATGCAAAGGGACGCGAGTACAGGATGTTGCCTATCGTTCGAGTAAAATAACTACTGACTACAAACAATTAAATGAGCTTTTGCAGAATATCGATTGGCAACCGGTTGTTAAAATGGGTTGCCCTAATGAAATATATAACTTTATAGAAAATAATATAAATGAATGCTATGCAAAATCTAAACATACTACTAATGAACGCACTAAAAATTATAACTATTATAGAAAAAATAAAAAACGATGGGTTACTTCAAAAATAAACAAAATTTGCGAGTATAAAGATAAATTATTTCGTGATTGGAAAAATGATACTACTAATAACATTTTAAGGCTAAAATACAATAAAATCAGGAATTACGTTAACGCTGTAATTAAAAAAACTAAAAATGAATACACTAAAAAAGAAATACGCGACAACAAGCGAGACCCTAGACGCCTGTGGCAGATACTGAACCAACTAACCGGTAAAATGCAAGCTTCTATCGACGAAGCATTACTTAAAGCATTCAAGAATAATCTAGTAAAGCCAGTTGACATTGCAAATAATTTTGCACACACATTCAATAATAGTGTTCAAAGTATTCTACATAGTTGTAAAACATCTCTGATGGATAAATCTACTTACCGTAATCACAAAAACCTATCTATGCGCATGATTAAAGCAACATCAAGGGATGTGTCAAAAATCATAAAAGGCTTAAATGATAAAAAGGCACCTGGAATTGATAATATAAGACCTACTGATATAAAACTTACTAGTGAGAATATTATTTCAGTGATCACAAAGCTTATTAATTCGTGTATAGACAAAGGTAAGTATCCTGAAAAACTCAAAGTTGGAATTATTAGACCAATATATAAAAACGGTTGCCACAGCAACTACGAAAACTATAGGCCGATTACAATATTCTCTACCATTGACAAGATTGTTGAAAAATATATCAGCCAACAAATACACATTTTTTTTAGTAAGAACAGCATTATTACAGAAAAACAGTATGGATTTCAACCCCGTAAAAATACTGCTCAACTATTGAGTGATTTTACTGACTCAGTCAATAACCACTTAGATAGAAAGCGACACGTTTTGGTGGTATTCGTTGACTACTCCAAAGCATTTGACACCTTACAACATGATCGACTTCTTGAAAGCCTGGACGAAAACGGTATTAGAGGACCTCTACTAGCTTGGTGCAAGGATTACTTACATGACAGATCCTATCATGTGAAAGTTGATAATGTAATTAGTAATGGAGTACAAGTATCGACTGGTACAGCACAAGGGTCCGTACTTGGACCACTTCACTATATTACTTATGTAAATAGTTTAGTCAACACAATTAAGTATTGCGAAATCTATCAATTTGCCGATGATACCTGTCTATTTGCTGCTGATCAGAACATTGACACAGCTCTTGCCAAACTCCAGACTGACTATACAAACCTTGCAAAATGGTCTCATGATCAAGGACTGGTAATAAACGCAAATAAAACTAAATTAATGTACATAGGTACAAATAAAAACAAAAAAAAAGCTTTATTACGACTTATAGCTCACAGCCACGATTGTCTACATTCTGTTAGGAAGGTGTTGGGGTGCTCTTGTAAGGCTCTACAGGTTGTTAGTGAACATATGTACTTGGGAGTGATAATCGATGATAGACTATCTTGGAATAGACAAACTATCCGCATATGTGATAAACTACGGGCAATACTTGCAAAATTATCAATTTTGAAGTATAAAGTCCCTTACCCTATCCTGTTAACACTATACAAGGCACTTGGTGAAACAGTTATCTCGTATGGTCTGAGTAGTTATGGACGCACATACAAAAGTAACTTAAATCAAATCTATACTTTACAACTACGAATTCTTAAATGCATTGTCCCAGCTAAAATTAGAAAACAGTATAAAAATGACTATCAGATGATATTTAATTACTGCAAAATTATTCCCGTCTACGACAAAGTTAGTTTAAATATATTAATCGAAAATTACTTTAATTCTGATTTCAAAAAACCTATATATTATAGTAAAGGAATTAGAAGTGCTAGTAACAAAAAAACATTATATATGCCTTACTATAATAATGTGCATGGTAAAAGAACAATGAAATATATAATTCCAAACTTAATCAATCAATTTCCTTCTAATCTAATACAAAATTTAAATAAAATGAACCTAAAAAATTTATTTACAAAATATTTTTTATCCAAATTAGACCCTGCATTGAATCCTTACATTTGATAATAATGTATTTTCAAATGTAGGGTTTTATCTTTTATATATCAAAATTTTTATATAAATCAAATGTAACATTTGATAATATTTTACATAAAAAATAGTTTAAACAACGATATGTGGAACATCCTGTACAAATCACACAACTGATGAGTGAGGTTGTTTATGTATGTGTGGTGTACCTAAACTGTATAGCGGCAGCGTTGAGTTGCCCGTTTGGTTGTACGCTAATCCGAAGTATTTTACAGATACCCGATTGTTGTCTTTTCTTACATAAGTTATTAACTAGAATATTTACGTGTTTTTATTGAACTTTCTAATTGTGTAAACAGTAATTTTATACCCAATAATCTAACTAATCCATAAGCAAACTGTGGTTTTATAGTTGTTAATACAAATATGTTGTTAAAGTAGTGCACGGACAAACCTTTCTGGTTTTTGCTGCACTAAGTGATACGATTGATATGTAATTATTATTCATCAATAAAAAAAAATAAAAAAAAAATAAAAAAAATAAGTTGATGAAAAAAGATCAAATGCAATTTATTACGTTAATTGATTTAATTTTTTAGGTAAGCAGAAACTTGAATTACTACTCGTTAATTTAATCGTTTTTTTATATTAAGAATTCATTATAATATTTTTATTTTTGTATTTTACTGTGAAATTAATTGATCTTTATAATCTAATTGATAAATTGATCTTTAAATATTTTAATATATTAGGCCCTGCATTTGCGTTATTTTCAGATGCGCCTGCTAAATAAGCAATGAAATAAATTTATTAAAATAACGAATTTAAATTAATGTAAAAATATATAAATAGTGTGATTTTTTTATTTTTATTATTTTTTTATTATTAGGTTCTAATAGCAGAAGAGGCATCTAATAGAATAGTAAAATAAAGTAGTAGTAACAAGCTTTACTTATTGACTGATACATAATTAATTGGATAACATTGTTTCAGCGATAGCAAAAAAGATTTACTAATATAATGTGAAACTAAATAATACTACTTTTGCCGGATAAAATGCGTTTATATGTGCAATGTTCATTTCATTTATTTTATACTCTAATTTACTAATTTTTCGTTAACTCAGTTATGATTGTCTGTGAATTTTTTTATAAATATAAAACGTCTACATAAATACACGCCCTTAAATACGTTCAAAAGTAAAATATTATAGATTGAAGTTTTATTTTAATAAATAATTTTGTTACAGCGACCTACTGTGCGACTCTGGGTCAATCGTTTTGAAGAAGAAGGACACGTGGACGCCCGATCAAGACAACCCGAACATTCCTATTTAATATCGGCGGAGCAGTCTCAGCGAATGGTTAATGTTTAAGCGACTGCGCCTTTTACTCCAACGCGAACATTAGCTGAAGAGTTTGACTGCTCCGTCCGTACTATACGGAGAACCCTCCATAGAGTAGGAGTTCATCACAGAAGACCCGCAAAAAAAATAATAATGAACGAACAAAACAAAATTGATAGAGCCCGATTTGCATGAGAGTACCGAGACTTTGATTTTTCACACGCTATTTTTGCCGATGAAAAATGTTTGAAGTCTTGCCAGTTAGGCCGTCGGCATTTATGGCGTGTGGATAATACACGGTACGAGCCCCGTAACGTTAACCCTAATAATGAATCTGGGCGGATTTGTACTAATATGTGGGGATGGATGAGTGCCGCCGGTCTGGGGGAACTTGTCCATATTTCTGGGAGGGCTAACGGGCAGTCATATCTGGAACTTCTACAGGAGACACTAATTCCCACTGCTCGGGTAGTCTATCCGGAATCGGAAGTTCCAGAGCTAATGTTTCTACATGACAATTGCCCAATCCACACCGCTCGCGTGGTTCAAAACTGGCTACAGACACAGCCAGATATTCGAACCGTGCGATGGCCCTCCCGTTCCCCGGACCTTAACCCCATCGAAAATATGTGGGGAATAATGGTCCAAAGGTGGGATAATAGAAACGAGAGGACGAGGGAGGCACTCGTCACTCATTGTGAAACAGTTTGGGAGTCGCTACGGGGTTCTGACCTTTGTCAAAACTTGGTACTCTCGATGCGATCGAGACTGGACGCAGTAATAGATGCCAATGGTGCCGCATTAAAATATTAAATTAATTTTTAATTATTTGAGCTGTCCTAGACGACTCTATCGAATTTCTTAAGTACTTATACTTTCGCTACTAGTGATGGTATTTTCATCAATGTCCAGACAATCCATCGAAACAGCTTAAAGAAATACTGTTACTCTAAATTTCGAGAATTCGATTATGAAATAAATTTATTTAAATTATTATATGCATGTAATACTTTTTTCTTAAAATATTTGGTGTAATAATATTGCATTACCTATATTATATCAATTATTAAAAATCAGAAAGTAGATTAATCTTATTTCAGGAAGAATGGCATTTCTATTTTTTTTATAAAACTATGATTGTGTAAATTTAAAGTATTTAGGTTAGTTATAGTAAAGATAGTAGTTAATGTTATAAATATGATAACATCTAAATACTGGAACGATAACGAAAGAAAATTATCACTAATTAATTACTAATTGTGTTAAACAAATGTTTCTTTGTTTGTGTTTTCAAATAGTTTGTATCATGAAATTGATATTTATATTATTAGGAAAACAGCTAAAACCAAAATCCATAAAGATACACAAATAAGTTAATATTGAGGGAAAATATCATTACTTTTATTGTAATTATTGTATGACAACTTTTGGTGACATTTTTTGGAATCTGTTCATATTTATTTAGAAAGATTTTTCTCTTATTTATTTAGTTTAACTGAAACTGTGTTTTAGATCAATCCTCAATATTTCTTAGAATTGACACAGTTTAAAGTTCTTAAAAATTTCCCTTTATATTTTTTGTGCAAGTAGTTATAGTAGTAGCAGCACGCACGTGTGCTCGTTAATTTTTATTGAATTTATGGGAAGAACAAATGAAAAAATTGTGGTAGCAAAAATATGAGATAAGAAACTAAAAGCATATAGATAACAACAATGCAAGAGAGATAAAGACAAAAAAGAGATAAATAATTTGTATTTTATGAAAGTTGGTCCTGTTATCTTATTTTTAACCAACTTCAAAAAAGAAGGAGGTTCTCAATTTAACTGTACTTTTTTTTCTTGTTTATTACCTCATAATAACTTTTGACTGGTGGACCGATTTTGATGATAATTATTTGAAAGCTAGTGCTTGCTGTGTGGTCCAGATCTGGCAATGGTATCTATGAGAAAACCGTGAAGACTTTGACTAGAATTGATAAGTCTTCAATTTGCATTAAGTATGCGTGATATGAATGTATGAAATAAAAACTTTAAAAAAAATGGAACCGACTTCAAGTGGGCTGAGGTTTTCTGTAGTTAATTAAATATTAAGCGCCCGACTTTAATATTTCTTTAAAAATTAACCGTTTTTAAGATAAGTGTTATTTTTCACTTTTTTAAATATGATGTCGGTTCAATTTTTTTTTAAGTTTTTACTTACTTTTTTGTCATAAGATACTTGCTCAATTAAAGTTGTTATATTTAAAAAATATATATTTGCCAATTATAACAAATTAATCAAATGAAATTAATAACTTTCGGTTTTAAATATTAGATCATTATTTATTACACTAATATTATAAATGTGAAAGTTTTTTTGTTTGTCCGTCGATCACGCTGAAACTACTGAACAGATTTTGATGAAATTTGGTATACAGGTAGGGTATTAGCAGACTTAGATAATAGGATACTTTTATCCTACTAAATAGTTCCTTAGGGACCACGCGAGCGAAGCCGCTAGTGGAAAGCTAGTCTTAAATAAAATATACTTCTATCTATTTCTATTGTATCACAAGTAAATTGGCTCATGTTTTATAAAATTGACTTGGAAACTTAACAAATAGTTTCTCACTTTTACTCTTATACTTTTACTCTAAATTTCGAGAATTTGATCATGAAATAAATCTATTTAATTTATTATACGCATACCTAATCATTTTGTAATTAAAATATCTAGTGTAATAATATTGCAGTACCTATATTATATCAATTATTAAAAATCAAAAAGCAGATTAATCTTATTTCAGGAAGAATGGCATTTCTACTTTTTAATACAACTATGATTATGTGAATTTAAAATAATTAGGTTAGTTGTAGTAAAGAAAGTAGTTAAACTGGAACGAAAACGAAAGAAACTTAACAAATAGTTTCTTACAGAACTATCCGACAAAATACTTAAAGATACAAAATATTAGACGTTAAGCAATTGCATTGTTGTCAAGCCGTTACAAATATACTTGTAGCGACTTGGCAACAATGCAATAATGCAGAAACAGAATGAAGAAATTTGAACTTTATAACTGTAGCTCAAGAACTTGTATTGTTTGTACGATGGTAAAAGTGGTAGATTAACTTACACATAATGTCTTATTTTTAAATTGTCATTTTTTACTTACGAATGAGACACAATTAATATTGTAGTATATTATAAAAATCAATAATCTGTAATTTTATTGTAGAGAAGCTACAACTTTCATTATTATAATTGACAGTTTTGTTAACTATAATTAACATGAAACTATTTTTCTTTCTTTCTTTATTATTATTGTAAATTAAAAATCAATATATACTGATAATATTCAGACGCTTAAGATTTTTCTTGTTTGTTTGGTTGAACGCGCTTATCACAGGAACTGGTTTTGGCTTTAAACTTATACGAGGACTAAATAACACATAATAATGAATCGTCCATTGTCTAAATCCTAAACAAATATAAAACTAAGTTAAATTATATGCACTATTCATTCATCACATCCAACTATCGATGCCCATTCATGAATGCCAAATAAAAAAAGTCAAACTCCGCCCCGTACAAACTATACAAAGTGAGCGCACGGGAAACACGACCTTAAGGTGGATAGGCACGCTTGACCACGATTGTACGTCCAAAAATGGAACCGGGCGCATCAGGGATTTGCTTTGTTATGATAGCATAACAACTTCTCAAATTTTTTCTCTATACCTAATTTAGATTCATTAAAAAATTGTTTACGTTATAATTTTTTATCCTATTTAAACCCCCCAGTAGCCATTGGTTGTATTCATTCTGGTCTCAACGAACATTCAGGTGCTTCTAGTTATTCCTCAAAGTGTGATCCTGTACAGTGCAATCTACAACCATTTACTAAAATGTAAGTAATTTTTATTTAATTACTTTGTTGAATAGCATGTACAATAAATTGGTTTAGCATTCTATTGAAAAATTATTTAATGATCGACTTCTATAATAGTAAGATGATTTAATAGATATATTTCTTAAATACTTACCCAAAATATAGTGATTTTATTTTATTTGTTCACTTTCTTGAATAGCACTGCGAGAAATTTAATTATTATGATAATTGCTGAATGACTGAGTGCTATAATAGTGCGGTGATTTAATAGATATGTGTCTTTTTAATACTTACCAGAAATATAGTGTAAATACTATTCAAATATTTAAATAAAATTAAGTGCCCTAACAATAATATAATACTTCAGTGTACTTATATTAAATTTATTGACTGTTTCAGGAATCCTGGAAAAGCAAATGCAGACGACTTATTTCCCTCTGAAGGAGAAATCACTGATGACACTTCGAAGAAAGCGATCAAGCGAAAGTCATCAGCTTCTGCTAGCACACCCAGAGCTGGTTCATCGAAGAAGCCCAACTTCAAGCCGATCCCCGAGAAGAAGAATACCTGTACGGCTAGGGAGCTTTTCGGGACAGATAGTGAAGATGATGATAATACAGAGCTACTGAGCGGTAAAAACGCACCAATAGTTTCTTATATATCCAGACGCCTAACGAATGGTCAATCACGGCAGGCTTATAATAGAAAACCAGGCAATTATTTTATCGACTTAAAAGTGTACCGATGTGAGGATATAGAACGAATTCAACCTGTAAACAGGTGGCGTCAGGCTATCATTACAGTGAAGAATCGCACCAACGTTGACTCGGAAGCCTGGCGTCATCTATCAAATTTCTTAACCTCCACTCGTAAGGAGTACAGGCAGTGCCCACCCACCTTTATTAGCAACTACTACTAGTTATCAATTACTTATTTTCTGTACATACTTACAAATTATTAACAGTTCAGATCATATAGTAATCAGTTCACAATGTTTATTATAATTATTCCAGGAAAATTATCATAGCGGTTTGTTTATATAATCTCGCAAATTTCTTTCGATAATAAAACCCTTAAAAGTAATATGTATTTGTAGAATTGTATATTGATAAACATCCGTAATTATTACATATAACTTAAAAATATGACTGATAAACTTCATAAAGGCACGTTATAAAAAGCGGGTAGGTGTGAAAGAATAAGTCACCTTAAAAATCTGCTCATAAAATTATTTAAAATATGATTTATTTTTTGTGCAAAAACACCTAAAACATATGGAAAATTAAATTATTTAACATCATACCTGCCGGCGAGTGTTATTTTATTTGAAATCAGCACCATAACATATTAACACCACATCACTTATACTACTTTAGTATTGAAAAATGGATGCTATTCAGGATTCAATGTCGCAGCTTCAGAAAATGTTCACAGAGAGGATGGACAAATATCAATGTGAGCTTCTGGCCGCTGCACCTTCAGCCACCATCTCAAACCTCACTGAAGAATTTACTGCATTCAGGAATCGTATGTTGGTTTCTCTTCGCAGTCTACAGGAACAAGTAAACCTGCTGGCACATCAAACAGACAACATAGAGATGCATAGCAGGAGAAAGATGTTGGGTTGCCAGAGGAGACTAATGAGGACTCTGTTGCTGTGATTTTTAGGACTGTTGCTGGGCGGTTGAAGATTGCTGGATTTTCCAAGGAGAACATCAGTTGTTGCCACCGTATGGGCCGCAAGACTGCTGCTGTCGACCGACCTCGTCCACTTTTAATTAAATTCCGAGATCTAGAGGTAAGGAACAAAATCTGGTTCTCTAAAGCCACTTTAAAGGGAACAGGTATAACTATCTCGGAGTTTTTGACGAAGTCTCGGCACGATGCTTTTATGGCTGCACGTCAGAAATTTGGCGTAAATAAGTGCTTCACTAGGTTGGGTTTCGTCTATGTCATTTCCGGCGAAGGAAAGTGTCATCGCATCAGTTCACTTGCTGAACTCAACAAAATCTCCACAACTGACGTGCCGAAGCCAGGTCCAAATAAAGAAACCACGGTATCCACCAGAAGTAAACGTGCTGGTGCTCCGTCTAGCAAGAGGTGATATCTAGTTGATTTGCGACTTCGCATACTTTGTGAACCTGCGTGCGAGCGCTAGCAATAACAGTGTTGATATATAGACTTTATGTATAATTGCTTTCCTACTGCGGGTACTACTGTCTAGAATAATATTTTTTGTTATTTTTGTTATTCATTTGTCACACTTTTTTTTTATATTCTGGCCTTTTTCCGTTATACACAGAAATTCTGCCCATGTCCCGTTGTGAGGGAGACACGAAAGAAATTGCTCGGTAAGTAGTGTTTTACACGTTAATTCCGTTAACTTCCTTGAGTGTGGCTCTTTCTCTGACCTAAAAAAAACACCACAAAACAAACGTCACAAATTCTATTTATAATAAAAAATACTTAAAAAATATTGCAATAGATAAATAAATAGGTATGCTATGGTAGGGGATTATAATCTAATGTTATGTTTATTAATATATTTGCAGAGACATAAAAAGCTGGGTTTATCGGATATAGATAAGAGGGTATTAAGATTAATGGACGCGGGGTTTTGGGGGGAAGTTGATCATATAAAGAAGGGTATTTCTGGCAGTTGAAAAAGATATGGTCTGTAGAACCGTCCTCAATTCCACATTCGCATAGAGAACTGTCTAATATGCGTATTTTTGCAAGGAACACCGGTGACGTAACATAACCAAGGCGAAGGCGGCATAATGTTGTAATTGCACGTCGGGGAAGATCGCGGTATTTAAAGAACCAAGGTTTGCTCGGAACGGTGCTTTGGAGGTTTCCGTAATGTCTACCAATGATTATAGAGTTGTTAGTCCATCTGCTTTCCCATTCAAGATTAAGGTTAGTTTGGGCTATTTGAAGAACATCAGGCGAGTAATTCTGTAAACGGGAAGTGTCACCAGTAATTGTTGCATCTTGAGCCCAAGAATCCGCCTCTTCGTTACCGCGAATACCATGGTGTCCAGGAATCCAAGCTAGAGCAATGTCAATATTATGAGTGTGGCATTCAAAGAGTATTTTTTTGATGTTGAGAATGATAGCAGAAGGAGATTTAGCTTTAAAGAGGTTGCTAATTAGAGCATCTAAACGACCTCCGTAGCCGAGTGGTTCGCACGCCGGTTTCAAGGTGTCGCCATCTCTGAGGTCCCGGGTTCGATTCCCGGTCGGGTCAATGTAGAAATGAACTTTTCTATATTGACTCGGGTCTGGGTGTTGTGGTACCTTCGTTGTCTCAGATACTCCATAATACGGGGGCTTTAGCTACTCATCTTGGAATCTGAGCAATGTATGTGATGTTGTTAAATATTTATTTATTTATTATTTTGACTCCGTAAAAATTATGGACTTATTTAGTTGGTGAGAAAGAACATAAGAGACTGCCTCTAAGATAGCCACTGCTTCTCCAGAAAACACCGAAGCTTCTACAGGACATTTAAAACTTTGTATCTGGGTATCCATTTTTGTATCTGAGTATCCAAACAGCCGCGCCAACATTTCCATCGGAGCGTGTTTGGGAGGCATCAGTATAGATAGGCAACCAAGATTCCCAATTTGCATTATAGTATTCCTGAAATTTGATTTCTGCTAAGGGGTCATTTTTTGATATGTCTAAGTTTAATATTTTAGGTGTAAAGATGAGGGCATCAAAACTAATTCTGAAAAGAGGTGGGATATCAAACTTTACAATTTCATGAGACAAATTACTAAGTTTTCTAAAGCTATTTATTACCCTAGGAGGTTTTTTATGGGACCAATACACTGAGTCGTTTATTAATCTTGACAATTTCTGTAGACGAGAGCAAAGAGGGTGGGACTTTAGTTGTATAGTTTTGAAGATAAATCTATCGCAGAGGTATTGACGTCTCAGGTCAAGAGGAGGATCAACGCATTCAACTTGAAGAGCAATGCCAGGAGATGACTTCATGGCGCCTATTATAATTCGCAAGCACTTTAGTTGGAGTTTATCAAGTTTTATAAGGGGTTCCTTGTTGCAGGGTTCAAGTAAAAAGGAACCATAGTCGAATAGGCTACGAATTAAAGCGTTATACAGAAGCTTCTGCGAGTATGGGTGGGTACCCCACCATACCCCAGACAGGGATTTAAGTATATTTATAGCGTTTTCAGTTTTTTGTGCAACAAAATTAAAATGGGCTGCCTGATAATCTGGCGTCAAGGATAACTCCTAAGAATTTTACTTGATCTGAGGACGGAATTATTTGATCGCCAATTTTAATTTGGAGAGGGGGAATTACTCTTTTTCAAGTAAAAATAACGGACTTGCTTTTAAGAGGGGAGAAGGTAAGCCCATGTTCATCTAGCCAATAATTCAGGTAAAATAAAGCAGAGTTTAACCTGTCAGAAATTTTATCAATAGATTTACCACTAACGTAAATACATATGTCATCCGCATACTGGAGGATGTTAACAAAACTAGTAACGCATGTTTCGAGATCACAGGTGTATAAGCTGTAAAGTAAGGGGCTAAGTACAGAGCCTTGAGGAAGACCTTGCCAGACAGTTCTAGGAGCGAGTTGATGATAGTGGAAATGAACCTTAACTGATCTATCAATTAGCAGGTTATAAATGAATTGAACTAACCTCACAGGAAAACTCAATCGAAGAAGCTTCTAAAATTTTGCAAAGGGTGGAAGAGAGAGCTATGGGTCTGTAGGATGATGCATCTCTGGGGTTTTTACCTAGTTTTAAGATTGGTATGATAATTTGTGATTTCCATGCAAGAGGGATTACTCCAGTGTCAATTACTCTATAATAAAGATTTAGTAAGAATGATAATCCAGATGAGCCGAGGTGCGTAACAAACGAATAGGGGATACCATCTTCTCCTGGAGAAGAATCCTTTAGTTTTTTTAAGGCTATATTTAGCTCAGCTAGGGAGAATGCAAGGCCAAACCTGTCCTGGATCTGGTTTAATGTGTGTGAAGGAGGTGAATTATCAATTTTGAAGGGAACTGAAGGAGGGGCCAATTTACAAGCAAAAGATTCTATCCAAGTGGAAGGGTCATTTGATGATGGAGATGGACCAACAAAAGAACCGCGAAAGCGTTTAATACTACGCCAAACCTTCGAAGGAGCTGTAGACGGAGAAAGTTTCTCACAAAAACTGTGCCATCCAAGCCTCTTTTTCTTTTTAAAAAGGCGTTTAGCCTTAGCTGATATCTGTTTATATTTAATAAAATTTTCTGTAGACATGTTCAAATTATAGTTTGTTCCTGCTTGTTTTCTTTCTTTTATTATCTCCGAACATTCAGCATCCCACCATGGGGGGGACGATAAGTTACGTTTGGATGGACGGATGGGTGGAATGTGTGCGGTAGCTGCTATTAATAGAGCATCCGTAAAGGATGAATACATTTCTTCTACGTTTGGTTGCTGAGTAATGTTTTGAAGATTTAAATATTTATCCACATCTTCAGAGAAATTGGTCCAATTTGCCTTGCACGTATTAAATTTGCGAAATGAAGGGAGAGAAGGAAACGAAATGCAGGTATCGGGCTTGGAGATTATGATAGAGAAATGATCACTACCATAGGTTTCCAGTAATGTCTTCCATGTCAGAAGGGGAGCTAAGTTTGGAGAACACGCAGATAGATCAACGGCTGATCTTGGGTCTTGACTGGGGTTAGCTCTTCTAGTTGGGTTACCATCATTTAAAATACATACATCGAGTTCATGGAATAATTCTATTAAATGGGTTGAGATTGAGTCACAGAAATAAGACCCCCATGATGTATGATGGGTGTTGAAGTCACCGAGAACCACCAGAGGCTTAGGGAAGTTGTTGACAATTGATTCTAACTCAGAAATGATGGAAGTAGAAGGATGAGGTAGATAGATGGACGCAAAAGTAATATTAAGTACTGTTGCGGCTACAATATTAAATAAATCACTATGAGCAGGTATAGAAAGTCTGGAATAAGTGAGGCTCTCATTGATAAAGAGAGCACAACCATCATAACCATTGTCAATGTCATCCCTGAGACAGGCGTAGCCACACACCCGTAAATGAGTATTTGGCCTTAACCAAGTCTCAGAGATGGCAGCAACAGCCACATGGTATTTACTGAGTAAGTATTTGAGCTCATGTAACTTTGGTTTTATACTTCTACAGTTCCATTGTAGAAACTGACAGGTGTTATTCATTGATGTTGATGGAGCCAATTTTAGGCAGAAAAGTGGTTAAGATGCTAAGTTTTTGAGCAACGTTGGGCGGTAAGGCGTCATTAAAACTAAAGAGAATATCTGTGAGTAATGAAATAATATGTTCCAGAAATCTGTCATCACTAGATGAAGAGTTAGGGTTTTCTAAATTATGACCATCCGGTATTGAGGAAGGGGTTTCAGCTATAATTGCTTGATAGGCAGTGCGATCATAACTTTTGGTGGGAGAGGTCCTTTTCCTGGGAGGGAGTGTAACAGTCTTGCGGTATGAGGTAGATGTATAGGGTGTTTAAGGGTAGGACTGGGTTTCTAGTATCTGGGTTTGGTATGATGTGGTTGCCCTAGGGGATTTAGATACATCAGAGTAAGGACGGCGTACAGGTGCAAAGCGGGCAGAAGCTTCCAAATACGAGACTTTTTCTTGAGACATTATAATTTTGATGTTGTGTTGTCTAGCAAACTCTGGACATCCTCTGTCTGTAGCAAAGTGACTTCCAGAGCAGTGTAAACAGGAGGATTGACTTTCTGAAATGGGGCAGTTTTCTACAGGATGTTCCTGGGCACATCGGTAACACCTAGGTTTGGATCGGCATTGAGTTTTTATATGGCCAAATCTACAACAATTGTGACATTGAATTGTTGGGAGTTGATATGTTTCAATAGGGAGAGAAGTTGAATAGGAATAAATTCTTTTAGGTAGCAGCTGTCCTTCAAATGTGAGCACCACTGTTTGTGTAGGAGTCCATGTAATTTTGTCATTTATATTTGTCTTTCTGTTCAATCTTCTGGCTTTTAGAATTTTACCACATGTTTCCGGAAGTTCAACTGATTCAATGAACTCGTCAAGAGACCAGTCGACAGGAACATTTCTAACGATACCCATTCGGGTAATATTATATGTTGGAATAGATGCTTTGAATTTATACCGGCTAATGAAGTCAGAAGACACAAATTTATTAGCGTCAATACCAGTTTTGAATTCTATCTCGATTCTGTTTCTTCCTATGTTTTTGATACCCCCTTTTACAATATTAATAATGTTGTGGTTATGGACTAGTTGGCCAAATATAATAGGGCGAATAGTAGTGCCTGCAGCAGGGTCAGGTTCGGACCTATTGATATGAACAATAAAGGGACCACAATCATTTTGACCGTACTTACGGTCTTCTAAAAGGCTGGGATGTATGTAAACAGTTTGCACCGAGACTGAAGTATCTATATCGTTAGTATTTCTAATACGCTTGTCTATACTATTAGCAGATTCTGTCGGTAATTTATGTTTCCGAGAGTCTATTTTATCTTTCAGAGAGTGAGACTGAGAAAATACCGGGGGAGACATAAATTCAATATCCGGTGGATCAGGGGGATCAGAAGGGTCCGATTCCATTGTGACCTTTAACTTATCAACCGCCTAGATAATTTTTTAATGAAATAATTAATACGTACTATATATAAGATCTAATGTTATCTACTTACACAAAACACTTACCCACGTATTGTTAGTGAGAAAGGCTCAAAATAGAAAGAAAACACTATCAAAAATTGATTAAACCACGAAAACAATTCAAAAGCACGTGTGTCAATCACTTCGAAAAACCAGAATCTTTTCTGTCACACTTGACTATGCTAAACTCACAAATTAGTAATTATGACACTGACAGAAACTTGTTATCTGGATTAGCATAGGAATCTATGACCATACAGCCATCTTATATTATTCTCTTTTCAATGAAATGTATTACGTTATATCAACTTTGTTTTACCCGGTAATAAATCTATGTTTTATTCTTTGCATTTATATCCTTTAATAATATTGCTATCGTTCGTTTTTATAATATTATTTGAATATTTGTTTTATTTCTATTAATCAGGTATATGTTGTTCTTGTAATGTCACTCAACCGGCAGGTAGAATTTGATTTTTTATTTTTATTTACTAAAAGTATTGCACCTTTTGTTTATATTTTATTATTATATATATTTATATTTATTTTAAATAATGTCTGATTCTGAAGCACATAGCGACAATGACCATTATTTATCGTTGTCATCTAGTACTGGTAGTAGCAACGATAGCTTTGCTAGTATTCCTCCTTCCGTTTCGGAATTTTTGAACTCTCAGTTTTCTGATGTACCAAAGAACTTTAACATTGTCCACATCAACGCCCAGAGCATCCCGGCCCATTACTATGATATGCAGGCGACTCTTAATCTTAAAAATCTGCACGCTGTACTAGTCTCCGAGTCGTGGCTCAAGCCTTGCCTACCCTCTTCATCGTATGCTTTACCTGGTTTTCATCTTATACGCAATGATCGCACTAGCTGTGGCGGAGGTGGAGTTGCTATTTATTTACGTTCTAATATTCCTTACAAAATAATCAGCGCCTCCAGTCAGCCGCCACCAGGTAATGCCGGTGAGCACCTTTTTATCGAAGTTACTTTTTCACACACTCGAGTCTTGCTCGGCATCTATTACAGCCCCTCACTTCGAGTTAATTACTTTTCTTCCTTTGAAAATCTCTTAGATGATATTCATTTTTTCATTTTCAAATATCTTTATTTCATAATATAATACAATGTATAAAATTTGTACAATATTTTACACCTACCATGCATTACATATCACTTTATCAGACTAAGTTCGCCTTCACAAGTTTTTCTACTGCTAGATTCATACTCATCACAACTTAATTATACAATCAATAACACTAAAATATTTAATGTTACAATATTTTATAAATACAAAACGCATTCACTTAATTGTGATTTGCTTGATTTCTATGAGGGTAATTTAAATTATCAACAAAATTAGTAGTTTTGCTGTCAAATGGCCAATTTAAAAAACAAGTGCAATGAGCTACCCTTGCCCCCGCGTCGCAAATGTACAACGGCGACAGAGGGGAAAAAGTTCAACAACTACGTGTCACTGGATTTGTCACGCATGCTCACCAAGACCGGACGGAGGAAAAAGAATGTAGTGATGAGGTAAACGATATGTACCGTAACTATCGACACATTTGATATCCGATATGGAAGTATTACATAAATTATATATTAAAGGATTTAAAGATTCTTTATTCTTTTTGTAAAATTTCTGTGTTAATTTAATAATGAAGTTAAAGAGTAATGGATATTTGATTTTTGAATGCAACTTTTTCAGATTTGTGTTAAAGGAAGTGTCATATGCAATTTTAATGGCTTTATTTTGTATTGTTTGTAGTAGATCATAATTAGTTAAACATGTACTACTCCACACCGGACAAGCATACGTTATACACGGCCTAACAAGGGCCGAATATATTTTTAATTTAATTTTAGGATTAAGTATACTTTTACGATTTAAAATAGGCTTTAAGGCACCCAGTGCTTGAGCACCCTTGATGCGTAAAGTCCATATATGTTTGGACCAATTAAGTTTATTGTCCATTATGACCCCGAGGTACTTAACTGAGTTACTCCAAGGTATACAATGTCCTGCTATCTTTAGTGTTCTTTTTGGAGGACAACGATGACGGGTAAACACAATGGCTTCCGTTTTCGTTGCGTTTAGCTTAAGCTTCCATTTAACAAAATAGGATTGCAATAAATCTATTGAGAATTGCAATCGACCCACAATGAGATCAAGATCTTTCGCTGAGGTGTAAGATGCAGTATCATCGGCATAACAGGCCAGATGTGTACGAGGTTGTTTAGGTATATCATTTAGATATAACAGGAATAGGTAAGGGCCCAAAATCGACCCCTGCGGGACACCAGCGGGAACACTTTGCAATGATGACTTGGAGACACCTATATGAACTCTAAATTTGCGATCTTTCAGATACGATAAAATCAATTTTATTAATGCTATTGGTATTCCAATTTTCAGGAGCTTAAAAATAAGACCGTTATGCCAAACGGTATCAAAAGCCTTTTCGATATCCAAAAGGAACATCCCTGTTGATTCTCCATTAATTAGGTGGTTAGAAATGTGCTCAGTAACTCTAACAAGTTGTTGAGTAGTTGAATGAGAGGATCGAAAACCAAATTGTTCACAAATGAGAAGATGTTTAGATGTATTTAATAACCGGGTAAAAACAAGTTTTTCAAAGAGTTTGCCTAGGGATGGTAAGAGACTGATGGGACGATAGTTTACTGGTACAGTTGCATCCTTACCAGGTTTCTTTATAGGAATGACTTTAGCAACTTTCCATGCCTTAGGAAAGTATCCACTGTAAAGACAACCATTAAATATTTTAGTGAGAAATATTACTGCCTTTTGTGAAAGATTCTTAAGAAGTAAATTATGGATATTATCGTCACCTGCAGCTTTACGTGTTTTCAGTGAATTAAGTGTTTTACGTATTTCGGCTGGGCGTACTGGTTGATTTAATTCGGTTATTTGATAGTTGTTAACTGTGAATAAACTGTTGTAGACTTCATCATCAAGATCTTTGTTTGACCAATTTAAGGTAAGCTCCATATTCTCGTGGAACACTGAAGCAAGTGCGTCACATTTTTGTTCAGTGGTAGAGGCTAACGTTCCATCAGTCAGCTTTAAGGGAGGTAAATTTGAAGGTTTAGGCTTTAAGGATCGACATAATTTCCATAAATCTGAATGAGGGTTATCAATTTTCATAAGTTTTTTATTCCAGACAGTATCGAGATGTTTACTAATTTGAAATCTTATTTGGTCACAAAGTTGATTTATTTTACGTCGATTATGCTTCTTATAATATCCATTTGGTAAACGGTTATCTAGTTGACGCAGATAATTTTTATATTGAATAATTTTACGAATATGATGTGGGAGTAAGGAAGTTGTTTTGGATTTCGGAACATACATGGGGACTGACAAATCTCTAGCGTTGCGAATTAAATCATATAAGTTACCCACGGCATCATCAATCTCATCCGACGTTTTAAAAAATGTAGGCGTTAGTACAATATTTTCATCCAATTTCGAGCGGTAATGTTTCCAGTTCGCATTACTATAACAGAAGGACTTAGCCTTTATTACACGTTCCAATTGACCACTAATACTCAGACACACAGGAAAATGATTGGAAGACAGTACTGAAAAAGTCTCAGCATCGCTAATATGATCTATGTTGGAACAAATAATTAAATCTGGATTTGTTGGCATAAGCTTAGTGGAGTAGTTTACTTGAGTTGGAGTATCGGGTGCTAGGATAGTATAGTCATTTGCTAACATATGTCGAAAAAGTGTTCGGCCTCTCGTGTTAGTGTAACTACTATTCCAGTAACTATGGTTGGCATTGAAATCCCCAGCTATTAGGACACGAGGACCAACCTTCAATAATGCATCAAGATCACTGTGCAGTAAAGGCAAGTTAGGAGACTTGTAAGCTGATATTATTACATGCTGAATACCACACAGATATAATCTTATGCCAATCACTTCGATGTTAGCTGTGAGAGGTAATTTTATACAACTATGTTTAATTTGATTACTTACAAGCACAGCGACACCTTGACCCTTCCCATTAGGATGTTTGTCCTGTCGGTAACAATGGAAACCAGGCGTGTGCAAAACAACGTTTTCAGTAAGATGAGTTTCACTTAAAGCTATGATGTTGGCTGACACAGTACATACGGCAAAATCCAAAAGTTCATGAATTTTATTACGAACACCATTGGCGTTCCAAGAAAGTAGATTTAATTTAGTGAATTTAGACATAATGACCCAGTTGTGAGAGAACAAGCATGACCTTCTCCAGTGAGGAGTTACAGTTTATAAATTTATGTTTTAAACTTTTAATTACGGTTAATATTTCCAGCATCTCTTTGACAGCAGGATCATCAGTATGGTTGTTGCTACTAATTTGCTTAAAATTATTGTTTTCTTTATTATCATTAACTTTTGTAGCAGCGACTGAAGCCCATGATTTCCATTGCGTCTTCATGTTAGGTATGGGTTCTTTGAGTATGGGAGCTATAGGAAGGTGATTACGCTCCAAATTTTTCTGGCGTTGTGTACGATCAATGTAGGCAATTCTTGCACTACATTTGCTGTAGTTAGCTGGATGATCTTTATCACAATTACAACAACGGGGTGGCGCTTTCCTATCCTTTTTGGGACATTCGGATGTGGCATGCGATTCAGCACATTTCACACATCTTGGGGGCATATTGCAGTTAGATAGATGATATAATTCCGTTTTATGACCATACCATGATCATGGGTGACTTCAACACATGTCTTCTCAAAAACGATCATCGTGCTACTTCTCTTCAATCTATCATCAGTTCTTGCAATCTGCATATTCTTCCACTTGGGGTCACCCATCGTTTTCCACACTCAACTCCCTCACTTCTTGACTTGATCATAGTTTCTTCAATCCCACATGTTTCTAAACACGGTCAATGTTCGGCCGATGTTTTTTCGTACCATGACTTAATATTTCTTTCTTATAAAATTAGGCCTCCCAAACTAAAGCCCAAAGTCATCCTTCAGCGCAGTTTTGGTGGTATGGATCAGGATTCTTTCTTGCGTGATGTTCGCAGTATGGATTGGTCTCTTGTGACTAATGCAACCTCTGTCGACGAGCAAGTCACTATTTTTAATAACCTTATTACTCAGTTATATGATAAGCATGCACCTTTTCGAACTATTAAACTCAAACATCTCCCTGCACCATGGCTTACCCGTGAAATTAAAGACCTAATTCATAAAAGATCCATCGCTAAAAGCAGATATAAAAGTCGCCCAACTGAGCTCAACAAGGAAAAATATGCTAAGGCTCGTAATCGCTGTAATTTGGTGTGTAGGGATGCCTTACGTCGCCATATTCATAATTCCGTCGATGAGGAAGATCCAGCCAAAGTCTGGAAGTTTCTCAGGTCATTAGGAATTGGTAAATCACGTAAAGATTCTGTGCCTCGTAATTTAAATATTGATGCTTTAAATTCCCATTTCTCTTCGTCATCTGATCTTAGTGAATCAGATAAAAATAGGACTATTCGACAACTTTTTAATCTACCAATTCCTGACTACTCTCCCTTCGTATTTACCCAGTTCACGGAATGTGATGTTAAGAGAAGCATACTATCTATCAGTTCGCAGTTTGCACCGACGGAATCAGTCGTAACATCTTGGTACCTATCCTCGACATCATACTCCCTGTCCTTTCTATTATTTTCAATGAATCCATAGCCGAAGCCGTTTTCCCTTCCACATGGAAAGACGCCCAAATTATTCCTATTCCTAAAAAATTCCAACCTAAATCCTTCTCTGACTTTAGACCGATCTCCATTCTTCCTTTCCTATCCAAAGTTCTTGAGCGTCTTGTCCATAACCAACTAAATTGCTTCCTGTCCCGCCACGGTCTTTTTAATCCTTTTCAATCAGGTTTCCGTCCTGGTCATAGTACCACAACTGCATTGGTGAAAATCACCGATGATATTCGGCTTGGGATGGAAAATGGTCTTCTTACTGTGCTAACATTGTTAGACTTTAGCAGTGCATTTAGTACAGTAAATTTTGATATTTTTCTATCCTTAATGCGCTCTATTAACATATCTCCATCCGTGACTGAGTGGTTTCACAGTTATCTGTACGGACGCCGACAACGAGTACGCGTTGAGGAGAATTATTCTTCTTGGTGTGACACGACTGCTGGTGTTCCACAAGGTGGCATATTATCTCCTTTGCTTTTCGCATTGTTCATCAATTCCATTTCACAAAATCTTTCTTCTTCCTACCACCTGTACGCAGACGACCTTCAAATCTACTACCAAGCTCCACTGTCTCAGTTAACTGAAGCCGTACATATGACTAATATAGATTTACGTCGTATAGTTGAATGGAGTAAATCGTTTGGTCTCACAGTGAATCCGACTAAAACTCAAACTATTATTATAGGTAGCTCCAGGTTGATCTCAAAATTAGATTTGCATCTCCTTCCTAAAGTGAATTTTAACGGAACTGACATCCCATTTAGTGAATCGGTTAAAAACTTGGGTGTCATCATGGATAGTAATTTGAGTTGGGGACCCCAGTTGCAGGCGGTCAGTCGTAAACTGTATGCTTCTCCTGCATCATTGAGGAGGTTGCGTAATTTCTTGCCTACTACCACTAAAATTGCTCTAGCGCAATCTCTGTTGCTTCCACTACTTGACTATGCCGATATCTGTTACCTTGATCTTACGGAAGACCAACTTAATAAACTTGAGCGACTTCAGAATTTCTGTATACGATTCATATTTGGATTGCGCAAATATGATCACATTTCTCAATTTCGCAACCAGCTCAAGTGGCTTCCTATTCGTTTTCGCCGGAATGCTCATATACTATCCCTCCTCTACAACATACTGTTTAATCCCCTTTACCCCCGCTATTTGAAAGAGCGCTTTAGTCCATTAAACTGTTCTACTTCCTGTAGTTTGAGATCATCAGAAAATCTGAAACTGAAAACGCCTCTACATAGCACCACCTTCTATGATGGTTCCTTCAGTGTCCAAGCTGTTCGACTATGGAATACTCTCCCGACTACATTAAGACGTGCACAATCGATAAATATCTTCAAAGATTTGGTGAAAAACCTCTATTTGTCCACATAACTATGCTGTTACAACAATTTCATAATTTCTCTAGTAGACATTATAAATATATATTTTATGTATTTTATTATTATTATTTTTATCTTTTTATGTAGATGTAGTTTTATCAGTAATATGTTTTATATGAAATTGTTATTAAATTATTTATGTATTAGTAGTATTTATAGCTTTTTATTTAATGCAATTAAATATTTATGATTTAATATCTACTAAATAATTTTAGTTTGCACCCCCGTTTCCTGATTGTCATTTAGCTCTCTCCATCCAAAGGTTGTCTGGCAGAGATCGCTCTAAGCGATAAGACCGCCAATTGTAACACTTTAATATCAATATTTGTATGTAAATTTCTGTATATGTGGTGTTGACAATAAAGAGTTATATTATTGTTATATAGCACCTAGATATATTTCATGGTACCATAGTTATTTATAGTTTTATATTAATGACACATGAATTTAAAGTGCCTACATTATTATGTTTAATTTAATATAAGAAACTCTTGATATTAAACTATATTCTTATCATAAACTAGTAAATACTGTCTTATATTAAATTCACTTATTTCAATAAATATATCCTATATTCTTAACAATGTTTTTTTTTCCATAGGTACAATTCAGTCTCGAAGAAATTTAATGAAATGTCAAAGTTGTCATATTGAAATACCGAAAAATGAATATTATTACCATTTACGAACAAATTTACATAAATCTAATTCATTGATAAAAACCGAATTTGAAAACATTGATATTATAGCATCAGCTTTCAAACAAAGAATTATAACGTATCGATTGAATCCTACTGATCAATATTTGACTCCAGAACATTTTTTATTGAATTACAAGAATGATTTATTGAAGATAATTTATATGTCACTATCAAAGTATAATTGTATAAAATTAAATTTTGAATTATTCGCTCACTTCTTTATGCCTACGTGTGGCGTACAAGAATTAAAGTCATTTAATACCAAATATGAATCTATATATTTGAATTCGGATTTAGATCAAGTTTTCATAAATACATTAAAAAGATTGCAAAACAAACTAACAGAATTCAAGCACCGTGAATCTGGCTGGTCTTGTTACAGTATGAGTCATTTAGAAATAAATATCAACAAGTATAGTCCACTGACAGGTGGCTCTTATTTACCATTACCAAAAGTCATTCTAAGTACAAAAAGTTGCTTGAATATTAAAAATACAGATAATCATTGGTTCCTATGGAGTATAGTAGCAGCAATGTTTCCTGCGAAAAGTAACGTTTGTAGAACAAAATCTTATCCTCATTATTCAACTGTTTTGAATACGTACAACATGATCTTTCCTCCATCATTTGGTGATATAAACGAGTTTGAAAAAAATAATTCTAACATAAGTATAAATATATATGGCCTACATGAAAAGAATAATGTTACCGATCCTCTATATAAAACAAAAAATAAAAAATTAAATCACTTTAATTTACTATATTTTTAAAGGAATAATGTAGGTCATCATTGTTTGGTAAAAGATTTGTTAAGACTTGTTAAACGACAATTTACATCTCATAACGGAAAAAATTATATTTGTGAAGAATGCTGACAATTTTTTAAAAGTCAATTAAAATTTAATACCCACGCATGTTCTAAAATATTAACGCTATTACCACCCAAAAAGAGTATTTTACAGTTTTAACATTATGAAAGAAAGCAAAAGATTAACTTTGTAATTTATGCTGATTTTGAAAGTATTTTATTGAATTATCATGAAAGAAACACAGAAAGCACGCAGATATATAAATTATATGAAGCTTCTTGTTTCGGGTATTACATTTGCTGTAGCTTTGACACAGCACTGAATAAATATGTGACATACAGAGGAAGAAACTGTGTAGAGAAATTTAATGAGTATTTAATAAAAGATATTGAAAATATTAATACTATTTTGTCATATACTTCACCAATGAAGCCTTTAACTAAAGCTGAGAAAATACAGTTTCAAAAAGCAACTACATTTCATATCTGTAATCAATTACTTTTTGATGATAAAGTGCAAGACCATGATCATATTACCTCACAATACAGAGGCGCAGCGCACTCGCATTGCAATCTCATGTACAGAGTATGTCCATTTGTGCCTGTAGTTTCACAGTCTTAGCGGCTATGGTAGCCACTTATTTATTAAAGAACTAGCGAAATATGAAGGAAATATCAGTATAATCCCAAAATCAAAGGAAAAATATATGACGATAACAAAATTTATAAAGTATAAATCAGCTTTACGTTCAGTTCAAATAAAGTTCATTGACTCTTATCAATTTCTGAGCTCTAGTATTGAAATTCTTTGCAAAAACTTATCTGATAATGACTTCGTAAACTTAACGAGAGAATTTAAAGATAGCTATAAAATAAAGGTTTTGCAACAAAAAGGTGTATATTCTTATGACTATGTAGACTGTTGGTCAAAATATGAGGAAACTAACCTCCCGTCAAAAGAATGCTTTTATAATAGTTTAAAATGTGAACATATAAGTCAATTGGAATATATTCATGCACAAAATGTATGGTTTACATTCGGCTTAAAAACTTTAGGCGATTACACAGATTTGTATTTAAAAACTGACGTTTTATTACTCACTGATATATTTGAAAAATTTAGAAATACATGTTTAACGCATTATATGCTTGACCCTGCATATTATGTATCAGCACCTAGTCTTAGTTGGGATGCTATGTTACTTTATACAAGAGTAGAACTTGAATTAATTTCCGATTTGGAGATATACGAAATGTTGGAAAGAGGTATTCGCGGTGGATTATCACAGTGTTCCCTTCGACATACGGTAGCGAATAATAAATATACACCACAATTTGATGTTTTCAAACCATCTTCTTATATAATATATCTGGATTGTAACAATTTATATGGATTTGCAATGACAAAAAAGTTGCCGATTTCCGATTTCATACTTCTCACTGTTAATGAAATAGATAAGTTAAATATTTTCGACGTATCTCCCGACTCTATGTATGGTTATATTTTGGAAGTTGATTTAGAATATCCTGAAAGCATACATTATAATCATAGTGACTTACCCTTTGCACCCGAGAAATTCATTCCACCAGGGGGCAAAACAAAAAAATTAATAGCTAATTTATATCACAAATATAAGTACGTTATACATTACGTTTATTTTAATGAATGTTTAAAAAATGGTTTAGTATTAAAAAAAAATCATCGTGTGCTTATGTTTAGCCAAGAAACTTTTATGTCTGATTATATTGATCTTAACACTAAATTACGGCAAAATTCAAAATCGGCATTCGAAAAAGATTTTTTCAAACTCTTAAACAACTCTGTTTTTGGAAAAACTATAGAAAACCGTCGAAAACAAGTGAGTGTAAAATTAGTGACAACCTGGTGCGATCAAAATAATAAAACGAACAAACACATGGAGGCACAAAAGTTAATAGCTAAACCAAATTTACGTAGTGTATCTATATTTTCAGAAAATTTTGCAGCTATTCAGCTAAGTCCTGAAAAACTAGTCTTAGATCGCTCCATATACATTGGGTTCACTTTTTTAGAATACGCGAAACAACATTTATATTCTTTTCATTACAACTTTATGAAAAAGAAATATAATAATAAAGTAAAATTATGTTATACGGATACTGATAGCTTACTTTATCTTATAGAAACTAACGATTATTATGAGGACATGAAAAATGATATTACCACAACATATGATACCAGCAATTTCAAAAAAGATAACCCGTACAAATTACCACAAGTGAATTCCTGAATTCCTGGACTATTTAAAGATGAACTCGGTGGTGACATTATTACTGAGTTTATAGGATTGAGAGCAAAGCTTTATTGTATAAATAGCGTTAGTACCCATATAAATAAAGCCAAAGGAGTTTCAAAAGCTATAACTAAAAGACTTAAATTATCAGATTATAATCGCGCATTAAATAGTAATAAAACATTTAAATGCAAAATAAATACAATAAAATCTATCAAGCATATTTTATATTCGCAGGAAGTCAATAAAGTTGTGTTATGTAGATATGAAAATAAACGACAGATTTTAAATAATCATGTTGACTCGTTACCATGGGAGCTTTGCCGCACTATATTCTAATTACATAAATGTAATACTTATACGATTGTATACTACACCTTAATTGTGAATTATTCATATCATGTTAATTTATAACTGTATAATAAAATGTATATAATTATTGATTAATTGGTTTCATTTTAATCCGAGTTCTAAAATGTTTGAATCCCAAGACTTCTAATTTCTAAATAAATATTGCACATTATATGGTATAAATATGGTATAAAAAGATTGGTAACTTTTTGTTTTTCACCAGACTTGAAAATGAAGTTCATCAAGCAACTCTCCACTTTAGAAATAAATAATATAAAAACAGAAAAAAATATATACATAAGTAATCATAGTATACTTCTGCCTGATACTATCCGGGCTATAATATGTGGACCTTCTAATTGTGGGAAAACAAATTTAATGATCAATCTGCTAATACATAAAAACGGAATGAAATTTAAAAATATTTATTTGTATTCAAAAACGTCTTATCAACCTAAATATATATTTTTAAATCATGTCTTAAAACATGTACCAGAGACAAAGTTTTTTGTTTTTAATAATAGCGAAGAAGTTATTTCACCTAATGATGCATTACAAAAATCAATAATTATTTTTGATGATGTTGCATGCGAAAATCAAATCAACATTCGCAACTTTTTTGCTATGGGGAGACATAAACAAATAGATTGTTTTTACTTATCGCAAACCTATTCTAAAATACCTAAGCAATTAATACGCGATAATGTTAATTTTCTCATATTATTCAAACAAGATGACATTAATTTAAAACACATTTATAATGAACATGTAACGAGTGATATGGAGTGGTTGGAATTCATAAAGCTGTGCACAACAATATGGCAGGACAGATTTAGTTTTTTAACAATTAATAAAGATTGTGCTTTAAGTAAGGGAAGATATAGACAGGGTTTTGATACATTTATCTGCTTATAAAAAATGTATATATCGGAAAACAACGGATCCTTATGTTTCTAAAATAGACAGAACATATGGTTCTGCCTTTTGAAATGATGTAATAATATTAAAGTTATTTATTTACCTAAATTTTATTTGATACTAGTAAAAAACACAGCGATAACGAAAGTAACTGTCTTTATTCTCTTAATTTGAACAAGGTATTACAAAGTTAATCATTTAATAAATTAATTTAAAACAGTAAAGTAAAGCAAATCAAGCAATATACAGAGGTTTTACTCACAGATGCGTTTGGTCTGGCCGTTCTCAACGGAATGAATGTCCATCAATTTATTTCCCTCGCTTAGCATCGCCATCTTTTCCCCACTCCATCAATCAATTCAATTTTCGTTTAATTGGGGGTAGATGGCGCTGCTTGCGTGTGTGTTTACATTACATTTGATTAAGTTGATGAGAAAACTATTGTTAAGCAATTTCATAATTAATTTCTTATTTATTAAAGCATATTTGCAAGAAGCTAAGTTAATTAATTTCTAACATAAATAATTATGACTTACTTTAGAACACCACGGTTGTTTGTTAATCCAAATGATTACTTTATAATTCGTACAATCACATTCATTAAAATTTACTTGAATTAAGCGTTAATTAATAAAGATTTTGATTTAAATCATTGGGAAATATTTTAATAACAGCCGATAAACTAAATCAATAAAAATGGTTGCGGCGACATATATAACAATGATATCCCTAAAAATAAGTTACTTGGTTTTGAATATTAGTAAACAACAATCGATTATAATGGATACTGATATCAAAAAGCAACTAATTCAATCAGTAGATAATATAAAAAATAAAATAAAAATAATGCAGAGTGAAGAAGATGCAGCTAATTTAATAAATAAATAAATAAATATTTAACAACATCACATACATTGCTCAGATTCCAAGATGAGTAGCTAAAGCCCCCGTATTATGGAGTATCTGAGACAACGAAGGTACCACAACACCCAGACCCAAGTCAATATAGAAAAGTTCATTTTCTACATTGACCCGACCGGGAATCGAACCCGGGACCTCAGAGATGGCGACACCTTGAAACCGGCGTGCGACCCACTCGGCTACGGAGGTCGTCAAAAATTTAATATTTAAAAAGGTATTTAAACCTGTCACTGATAACTTAGAGACCATGATTAAAGGTAATGATTCAAATAAACCAACACTAAATGTTTCCATAGACATGAGTAAACATGAAACAATAGATGATCAAGATTTTCTTTAGATTATGAAAAATTCTGCAAGAACGCACAAAGAGGATCAAGTGAAAGTTCTGATAATTATGATTTTATATGTGAAGAAAAAATGTAAATGATACACCATCATCGTTATAAAAAGAAGTTACTGACATGTATGATAAAAATATAAATGTACCATTCGGTATACGTAGTGAAAACAAGAATTTAATGATGGGAAATGCCAAAGTATCGTTTTCGTTATGGTTACATACCATGTGGTGGTTACATACCGAAATACAAGAAATACAAAAGCAACACGGATTACATATTCTGGGACGATCCCAATGAATTAATAGATAGACTAAAATTATTGATTGCATCAAAACAGGCTGGTAATACTAATCATGATAATGAAATTTTGTCAATTATTGAAGAATTAAAAGAAGCTGGTGTTATTAAACAATAAATAGCGCAAGACCTAATGTAAATTATTAGTATAAAAAAAACATTGATCATGACTGTTCATGAGACAAAAATTCAACTTGTGAATCAATCCCGAAATAAATATTTACATGAACATATTGAACTTATGTCCACGCCAAATAAATCTATATCAACCATCGACTCCAACAAATTCTGTATTGATCAATTCAAAGAGAATATATTAAAGGACATTGCCAATATTAACAACTCTCTCGTAGTTTTAACCAAGAGAATAAAAACACTGGAAAATACTTTTGTTATCAAAGATTTCGCTGGGAAACTAAATAAGCATTATGAGCAAAGCAGATGTTATAAACGAAATCTGTAAAGATGCTAGAATTAATTATCCTAGAAGAAGTGTCATACTGAAAGATATAAACGACCTTTGGCAAGCCGATTTATTAGATTTGCAAGCAATGTCGAGAGTAAACAAAGGTTATAAATATATATTAGCAGTTATTGACTGTTTCACAAAATTTGCATGGGCTATTGTACTAAAGAAAAAAGATAAAGAGCATGTATGTAAAGCTTTCCAAAAAATACTGGGAAATGGGCATGTCCCGAAAAATTTGCAGACGGATCATGGAAAAGAGTTTTATAATAATCAATTTAAAAATATAATGAGTAAGTTCAATATAAATCATTATTCTACATATTCTACAAAAAAAGCATCTATTGTTGAAAGATTTATTAGAACCTTAAAAAATAAGTTGTATAAAGAGTTTTACCTAAATGGTAATTTTAAATGGGGTAATTTTAAAAGCTGAGTCTTCTGGAATCTGATGTACTAGTCTCAGATTTTGTTGCACACGTGGGACAATTGCTGCGGTAAACTCCTGGTGCTCCACATCCATAGCAAGTAATTTTGTGGGAAATTACTTCCTTTGAAGGGGTTGGTGCTGCTGATGCTGGTGGGCGATATTGTAATGGTTTGGAGTTTCCGGGATTTGATAAACTCGCTCTTCTTTTCCGACATTCTTCTGCCACGTGACCGGAGATTTTGCAAAAATTGCACCGAACCCTGTGACTAGGTTTTGGCATTGATTGTGGATTCTTTTTTTTTCTTTCAAAACCTGTTCCGCCCTTCGAGCGTCATACAACAGATCATAATAAGTTTTAACCCCGTTGCGAGGAACTTTTTCACGGATACTTAAATGTAGCAAGCTGTATATGAGGTCAATTTGTTGTTTCTCAGACAGTTGTTCTCCATTTGAAAGTTGAGAAAAAAGTAATCTTTTCTTAGCGAGAAAAGTGTCTGTACCTTGCACGGATTCTTGTTTCTCGCTTATAATTTCATGATAAACCAGGTATTCTGGTCTCTTAAGGGCAAAATTGCAGCGGAGTTGTTCTTCAAATTCGGTCCAGGCAGTAATAGTGTCCTTCACTCCCTGCCACCAGACAGCGGCTTCGCCGTGAAGCAACAGAGGCAGCCCGTCCAAGGAATCTGAGTCCGAGATGTTCTCAATTTTCTTTTCGTTCGAAAATATGTGGCGCTAGTGTGCCGCTGTCAACATCAGCTCATTATTGTTTTTGTTATTAAAATTATAATTAATGCATAGTTTCATATACATACGTGACAAAATATAAACTAAGTGCTAATAATCAAGTGATAACGTTATCTATACGCATGCAATTAAAACTTACCCGTGAAATGTAGAATAAAATATGTGTGATAAAATAATCTTGTATTCTACCAATTTGCAATAAAAACACAAGTGGTGAAAAATTTATAAGTGATTGTATAATCAGTGCGACGATTTAACACAATCTTAAGAAAAATAACAATTCAGTGCACCCTTCGAGGCGGTAGATATAATAACATTTTCAGATACACCTTCCATACCTTGCTTTACATTCGATAACTAAAAAGGTGATCAATAGATTTGTCACTTACGCTATCGGCTTCTTGGTCTATCGGTAAAACATACTAACGACGAAGTCGGATGGCGTGGTTCGATCCCACCTGAGGAAGGTTTATTTTTTCCTTTTTCCTTTTCAAAATATTGTGAATTTAATAAACTAACTGAGATACACTAAGGATTGGCAGATTTAAATATGGATAACGTCACACTTAGACGGCAAAGACGACGATCTACATCTGAATTAGACATGTCTTATATTGTTTATCAAGATAATGATGTACAGCTAAACAACAATTCAATCATTCAAGATGAAACTATGCGTAGTCTTCCTGATATGTCACTATACAATAGCTCACGCATCATTGAATTGGAAATGCAAATTGAGCAATTAAATCAATCACTGACCGCTGCAAATCAGGAAATTGAGACCTTAATATTGGAAAACAGTAGTCTGATGAAAGAATTGGAAAAATTATCTGTACTAAAAAAATCACTAAAATGCATGCAGACACCTTTATTAGAAAATCAACGTATTTTGTTATCGCCCAGGAACAGAAATAAACAAATTTATTTTGGTAAAAATCAAACTACACAGACAGAAAATAAACAAATAAATTATATAGATAATTCCCATCGCAAAAGGAAACGTAAGCATACAAAAAATATACAGCCTCCTACATTGAAATCTCACTACCGAAACAAAAAAATATTGAAGAACATAAAAAAACAAAAAAGAAATATAGCAAATTTAGAATGTTGTAGCACCAATTTAAAGAAAGAATGTTTCTTATTGGAAAAGAAACTTCAAAACCTGAAATCAACTTATAATAGAGAAGAACAGAAAGAATCACGAAAAGGGGAAGAAATCAAATATATGAAACCAATAGAAAGGAAACGGAAAAAAATGATTATATTTTCGGATGGTATTGGCTGTGGTTTAGCAACGAAAATAAAAGAGAAGAATAGAAATGTAGATATATTTAACTATTGTAAGCCTGGTGCAAACCATGTTCAATTATTAGAAAATTGTCACGAACAAACAAGTGCTTTGGAAGAGAATGATATAGTTGCATTTTTATGTGTTGATTATAATAAAAATGTGATGAAAAAATCTTACAGTGACCTTATACAAGCTATAGTTAATAATAAGGAAAGACGATTCAAAGTTCTTGTAGCGAGTGTATTGTACAATGGAGTAGATGATAATAAAATATATAAAATAAATACAGAACTTGCACGTTTGGCAAGATATACTGCAGACGTGAAATATATCGAATTAAACTGTGAAAAATGGAATGTAGTAAAGCAGCGTGTCGTTGATGAACTTTCAAGGTCATCGTATGGATTTATCGGATCGTCATCTCTTAAATTTATCAAGTGTACAGAAAAATTTGAAGACATAACTAAGAACTCAGAAAATTTTCAAAAGACAATAGTGATGAATGCCAATGGTTAAGTATCATACATGCAAATGTGCAAAGTATAGGTAATAAATTTCTAGAATTAGAATTGTTGTCACAATTAACGAACTGTGACATGTTTTGTCTTACGGAGACTTGGTTAAATGAGGTTAAATTAAACACTATACCATTGGCAGGCTTCACTCTAGCATCGTATTATAATAGAACTATTTTCGATCATGGTGGTGTAGCTATTTATGTAAGAGACAATATAAATTTTAAAGTAAGACATGATTTGAATAGGCTAACCTCAGAAATGAATTGTGAATTAACAGCAGTAGAAATAAAGACATTAAAAGTTGTAATAATTTGCTTATACAGACCTGATCATGATTTTCAAATATTTGAAGATATTTTGACAAAAGTATTACATATCGTTACTAGAGAAAACAAACAAATAATTATAGCAGGAGACTTTAATTTAAATATCCTGACCACAAATAGAAAAATCAAGTCATTTTTAAGTGCTTTGGGTAATTTTAATTGTGTTCCATTGATTAAACAGCCTACTAGGATTAAGGGGAAAAGTTCAACTTGTATTGATAATTTTATTGTAAGTAAAGATAACAACTTCTGTTTTCATAAAGCGAAAGTCTTTGATCAAAAGTTATCTGATCATAATGTTATCCATTTAAGATACTTTTATCTGAAAAGAAAGTCAAAACATGTTCAAAATAATAAATATTGTATGGCAAGGTCTTTTTCTAAATGTAATACTGGTTATTTTAAATATTTATTTAATAGAGATTATAAAAAAAATTATGAATATATTTGCAATGCAGAAAATGCAAATGATAAAATGACAATTCTAATGGACTGCATTAAGTACTATTACAATATTGCTTTCCCGATCAAGAAAAAAATTATGAATAAAGGGAAATCACTATTGTTAACAAAAGGAATTCAGACTTCCAGAATGAACTTAGATAAGATACAACTTCTCTATGATTGTAATCCAACTGAAGTTGGAAAAAAACATTTGAAAGTATACAAGAAAATATTTAAAAAAGTTTTAGTAACAGCAAAAAAATTGACATTTGTAAATAGAATTGAGAAATCTAAAAATAAAGTCAAAGAATCATGGAAAATAATAAATGAGCAATTGAACAAAAAACGCAGACATAATGTTTCATTAAATTATATTATAGATGCCAGTGGTAACTTGGTAAATGATAATAAGAAAGTGGCAAATGAGTTTAACTTCTTTTTTAAAAATATTGCAGATCAGCTAACAAAAGATATTAAGGTTGATAAAAAAAAATGCACACAATACATATGCAATTCAAAAAAACCTTGCCACAGCATTACTTTTACGCCAATAACTTGCCAAGAACTTAAGAAATTTGTTAAAAGTCTTAAAAATAAACAATCGCGAGATATCTACGACATGGATTGTAAGACAATAAAACAGCTTATACTGACAAATAGGTATTTTCTTAATCTTATTTTAATAGTTTTTAATAGCTGTCTTGATCAGGGTATATTTCCAGAAGCTTTGAAGATAGGTAAAATTGTTCCTCTCCATAAAAAAGGTGATACAAAATTAACAGGAAATTACAGGCCAATATGTATATTGCCAGTGCTTTCAAAAATATTAGAGACAGCTATAAAAGACAGAATGATGGAATTCATTGAATCAAATGAGCTCTTGTCGGATGTGCAGTTTGGTTTTCGTAAGGGACGTTCTACTGAAATGGCGATTCGTAAAGTAATATACTTCATCTTAGGTGCAATGGATGAATCTCAAAAATGCTCAAGCATTTTTTGCGATCTGTCCAAAGCTTTTGATAGTTTAAGGCATGATATTTTGCTGCTTAAGTTGAATTATTATGGATTCGATGGAAGAGAACTTGAAATAATAAGAAGTTATCTTGACAATAGGAAACAAGTTACTAAAATTAATAATGTTTATTCTAACGAACTCAATTGCAGTATAGGAGTCCCCCAGGGTTCTATTTTAGGACCACTGTTGTTCCTCATTTATATAAATGACATTCAAAACTGTTTGCCTGATGGAAGCCATGCTACTCTTTTTGCTGATGATACACATATAGGTATAAGAGATGTGACTGAAAAAGGGGCAAATGAAAAAAAAGCGAAAGTAATGGATAGTCTTAAAAAATGGTTTAACGTAAATGGAATAATATTAAATGAAGATAAAACGATCATAATGGATTATAGAATAAGAAAGGAAAAAATATTTAAAGGGACGACAGATACTACTTTCCTGGGCTACACTATCGATTACACAATCTGTCATGAGAAACATGTAGACATGGTGTGCAGGAGATTAGCCAGTGGAAACTATATTTTATATAAACTGCGGCCTTTGGTGAGTAAAAAGGCGCTAGTATCAATTTATTATGCATATTGCCATTCTATTTTGAGTTACGCTCTTACTGCATGGGGTAATGCATCTCAAATAAACCGTGTGCTGGTCTGCCAAAAGAGATCATTAAGGATCATGAATGGGCTACGTAGATATCAGTCGGTAAAGGAATATTTTAAATCAAATAGAATAATGACAGTGATATCTCTTTTTATTTATAAGTCTCTTCTGGAAGTGCATTGTCAGAAAGACACACTATCTAAGAAAAAGGACTATCACCGGTATAACACGCGGAACAAGGAGAAATTACATATGCAGGCGACTAAACTAAAAAAGGTCCAAACACAAGGATTCAACTTAAAAATTTATATGTACAACAAGCTGCCTATAAATATTACCGAGTTACCATTAAATAAATTTAAAATTGTGATAAAATTATTTTTTGAATCTAATCCATTTTATAAAGTAAATGATTTTTTGACAAAGACCTGGAAAGATTGTAATTTTAATTTGTAGTTTTAATATGTTATTTTAATTTGTAATAAAAATGTAGTTAATTAATCAAATTATTAATTTATATAATTATTTGCAACTTAATTTTGAGAATGACGAATTATTTTATAATGATACAAATTGCATATATAATTATATTATGTAAGCTGTAACAATTTATAGTATTGTGAAATTCTGACATGCCAAATGTGACATACATGTCATAACATGGCCAATTTTTAATAAATAAATAAATAAAAAAAAAAACGCGAACGGCGGCCAAAAACGCTTCCACTGCCTCGGAACTCTTGACTCCGTCATAGGACGCTGTGCAGGAGGCGAGGCTACCACGCCGATTACAAATGGTAGACAAAAGTTGCGAGAACTGCGCATCGGATAGATTTACTGATTTTGCCATTTCTTGATTTGTTTCGGTGTACGCCTCTAATATGTGATCTTCAGTCCGTATTTGGTGACTACTTATTTTGGTCCGTTTCTCAGCCCCGTTGGTCGCCACTGTAGTAGTCGTCCTCTTGTCGACCCCGCGGTGATGCTCTCACGTCGTTTTCCACTGGTCGTCAGCAGGTGCTCGCCGGTGGGGGGGGAAGCGGAGGGGTGGTTTTATAATGAAATACGGTTTACTGAATATCTGACGTGTACTTGGAAATTACTACTATATACAGTTTGTAGAATGCAGACTCAGTTCCGTGTCTCACAAGCGTGAAAGCGCGGTGCTAAGTGCTGTGCTTATCGGAAGACGTCCAGATACAGTCCCAAGAGCTTGGAAGCAATCCCGGAGCGAATGCCGATGGTTAGGAAGGAATGAATTTACAAAGCAAATCTTAAGTATTTAAACAACTGAGAAAAATCTTAACACCGTGATTCAGGCAAATAGTAAACAATGCAGCTAGCGCCATCTGTTGATCGCCCCGGTAAATAGTCGTTGTTTCCTTATTGTGTTACATAACTTAATTGTCCACAAATAATGCCAAGGGGAAAAACGTGAAACCCTTTCAAAAGGAAAAAATAACCTTGACATTGTGACCCTACATAATTACAGACAACAGCATGTCAGACTATTTCACTTTGAACTATGCGCTAATATTGAACTGCAAGTACAATGGCGAACATGGCCGCTCTTTCACCAATTTAAGGCCAATATCGCTTGCGTTTTAGCTGAATGGGGTGGGACAGGCACTGCCGGAAGTGGCCGGGTTTGCTCACTTCTGTCATTCTATGTGTACCATTAGTACTAACTATTAAACGCGCTAGCGCTTGATCTGCGATTGCGAAGATTAAGCGACGTTTGCAAAAGCCAATAATGGTATGGACGATCAATCTTTTTTATTTAGCTGAACTGAAGGGGTGGTGGTGGGGCGGAGCGGGGCATGGCGAGTATTTACTCTCTTTTTAACGCTTACTTGCTTAGTAATGTGTGAAAAAATTTCGTCACCCATCCGATTACTGATTTTTGCAAACGTCGCTTATCCTCTACAATCGCAGATCAAACTTGTTAACTACTTCAGCATCAAGTCAATCCACCCAGCATTTCTGACTGGACCCACGTGTGGTGGTGCTAAAGCTCAGATATTCTTAATAGATGAAATTATTCCAACCAGCATTCCTCGTTGCATTCAGCACACCAATTAGGATTGGTAGTGTTAAAGCACATATTATTAATAGATGATTTAAATGCATCGAGAATTCCGCACTGGGCCCACATAAAGGTGCCAGTGCGGATTGGTGGTGCTAAAGCATATATATTTTCAATTAATGATTAATCTACCGTCGTAGGTCGTCCTAAATCGCTCCACTAAAAAAATTGGCCACCCATCCGATTGCTGGCCTTTGCAATAGTCGCTTAACCTCCTCAATCGCAGATAAAACGAGCTATCCGGCACCATCGGGCTTTTCATTCGTTTATATACGGATATGGCCGTATTTTTTGTAAAATTCAATATACGTAAGTTTGCGCAACTGAATCGTTCCTCGATATTATTGAACAGAAAATCGAAAGCAGATCGAGCGTTCTACCGCCTTCATACATCTGAAGCGATACCGCAGACCATGAGATTTGTGACCGTAATTGACAGATAGTACAATTGCAAAAAAGCAAACACTTGCGTTTTTCCATACATTTTATAAGTGCGTGCGATTCGTGTGATATCGTTCATCGATATCGAATAACATCGCATCTAGCCATGAGAAAAGAACCTTAGGTTACTTTCCATTCGCATAAAGTCGCGGGCACAACTAGTTTAATATAATTCTAATTTACTACTTTTCAAAACAGGAAACAGTCCCTGTTTCAGAATGGATCATGCCAAGAAAAAAAAACATGTTTCCTATGGATGACGAAAATATTCCGAAATCGTCGACGAAGAATATGGCACGAATATTTTTTAATTAATATTTATATTTTTATGGATATATTATCATCGCTATTTATATTATATAGCCTATGATTTGGCTAAACTTGTTTCTTTTAATTTTTGTCCGATCTTAGCAGTCGTGTTTTTAATTTTTAAATTATTTATTTATATTTTATTGCTTTTAGTGAGCAGCTAATTATGTATAGAGATTATATATTTTTAATGGACCTTTAATTTGATACCCATAAAGTTATGATTAATGTATCTGTGACACTATGCTAGTGTCACAGATACTCTATGTAGTGTTTGTGGTAACTTAGGATGATGTTTCTAATGATACCCTATACATTCATATCCGTTGTATCTTTCAAGTTATGGTGCAATAAAAAAACTCACATACTTACATTAATTCTAAAAACAATAGACTCCTTCTCGAGAGCAGTCGTGTTAAAATATTCGGGAATCGATAATTAATCTCACCGTAGAAATACTACAAAAAATACAAAAATTGGGAAAGTATCAAAATAGCTTGGTCGTAGTATTGTGAACTCGTGACCTTGAACAAGTTGTCGAGAACTCGGAACGCTTCAAAATACCTAATCTCACAGAGTGAAAATTTGTCATAGGGCTCTTAAATTAAAAATAGCTGTTTTAATCATACTAAGTCAAATTCTGTCTGATTTTTCTGTCTGAAGTTTACATACAAAAGAAAATGAAGTGTATACAATTTTTTTTATTTCAATGATTAAATCGGTATCTTTTATAATATTAAAATAATGATCAAGTAATTAAAGTATATTAGTCCTTAGCCATTCTAACGTAACAATTTCTTTTATAAAATAAATGGATATAAAATATAAACAATTCTTATTCGTATCACAGGAAATAATCAAATATCATAGCAATTTACATCAACACTAGTCGCGATATAACACCGACCAAAATTGTCAATATTTATAACAATCCAATAATCATCATATAAAACACAAATTACTAAAAATATGTGTTATAAATTCTAAGTTCATATTATTAGTGTCAGTACTAACAATAATCCAGTAGAGCAATGCAAAAAAAACGATGTTAATTTTTTATCACAGACATTATAATCAAGTGTAGGTAATATAAATAACAATATAATTTAAAATGATATATACTTGTATAATAGAGGTATATTGTTGGACTACATCTACTTAACTACTTAATATTTAGTAGATGCCCCACGAGCGTCAATTACTGCATCACAGCGCCTACGCATGGACTATACGAGATTTCTACATAAATCTGAACCTCGAAGCGAGTCCCAAATTTCATTACAGTGAGTGGTGAGTGAATGAATGAATGAATGAACACTTTATTGTACTTGAAAATAAAATCAACATAACAATTAATAACAATAAACAGTACAATTGGCGGCCTTATCGCTAAAAAGCAATATCTTCCAGGCAACCAAAAGTTAGACTGGACAGTTACATAAAAAAGATGGGTAGTAAATGGGTAGTAAGTGCGTTCATTCCTAAAATCCCATCTTTGCACCATAATCGCCCATAACTGCTCGATCGGGTTAAGATCGGGAGATCGAGAAGGCCAAGGCACACTCCTTATTTCCGTTTGCTGGCTAAGCCACTCTTGTACTACATGCGCACGGTGAATGAGACAATTATTTAAAAAAAAAACAAAGTTTGGAAGTTCATCCCTCGGATACACCGTGCGTACTGAAGGCAACATAACTTCCTCCAGCAATTCCTTGTATGATTGTCCAGTGGCTCTCCCGTCGATATATGCCAGTTCACCTGGCCCGTCAGCACTCATCCAGCCCCACATGTTTACAACGATTCTACCAGAATCGTTGTTGGGACGCACATTCCTGGGCTCATATCGCGTACAGTCCACACGCCATCAATTCTGACGACTATTTTCGCTGGACTTAAAACATTTTTCGTCAGAAAATATGGCATTTTCAAAATTAAAATCGCGATAATCACATGCGAACCTAACACAGGCCGCTTTCTGGGCAGTGTTCAATATAATTTTTTTTGCGGGTTTCCTGTGGTGTATACCAGCTTTATGGAGTCCCCGTCTTATGGTCCTCACGCTGCAGTCATATACAGACGTATGTATATGTTTATCATATCAGATACTCGCTCAGGAGTTAATATAGACGGTGGATGTGCTCGGGGTCGATCTTCAATTGACCCCTCTGCAGCATCTCGCTGTATCCAGCGGCGAACAGTCTCTCTCTGCAAAATTAAATTAGAGTTGTTGTATTTTAATTAAATGATATAAAATCATATCATGCATAATTTTTTTTTCTTTAAGGACAAAATTTGTTCAAGTCGAAGTCACGGTATACATCTTATAACTCTTACGACGCAATTGGTGAAATTGTTACATATTACATTAACTGCATAAAAAATAATTTGCATTACTTTTTTCAAAATAATGCGCTCCATATAAATATGAGTATTTTGTGAAAATAATTATAACTGTTTTGTTTTGATTGTAAGATAATCTAACAAAAGTCAAAAACATTATAATCTAAATCTAAGGCGCAATCGAAAGATGGGAATGTTTTTCTATTTACATAATATCATTAATATAAAACATACATAAAACTTTATGTTTTAATGACTTACCAAAACATGTAATTCTCTCGAAATATGCGAAATATTTCTTCCTTGTCCGCTTAAAACTAATATTTGATTCCTCTCTTCTCTTGTTAAATTGCGCGCCATTATTTTTGAATTAGACAATAACACAACACAAGATAGTCCAGTTTAAAAAGCAGAGGTTCCGAAGTAGCAAGAATCGAAGTCAAATAAACAAAGCCGAGGTTTCGTGGGAGCAAGAATCGGAGTCCGGGTAGCATACACAGTCGAAAGATTTACAATATCATATCACAATTAGATGCGTTGACAATGGGCGAAATGCAAATTGCAACTAAAAACAAACAAACAAAAAAGTGTTCATTCTAGTAAGCATCCTTGCACACGGCACTGAGGGACAGTGGATTGTTATTGGCAGTAGCGAGTGTGTGGGCGGGGCGTAGTAAACACTGCATGTTCATGCAAATATCGATGCGAAGTGAAAGAGCGCTAATGTCCGCCACTGTACTTTCCGGGTATATACTGAGGAACAACATGGATGTTGTTCTGATCTAACAGTTGATATAGCATCCAAGTCATTTGAAGGAGAGTTTTTAAACGTCCGCCTTCGTTCCGTATGTAGCTCACGATACTCTTGTTGTCGGATTGTATTACAACAGTCGTCTTTCGAAACTGTGTCGCAAACGTTTGAACAGAATTGATTATTGCCCACATCTCTTTATATGTGGGTAGTTGGTCAAATAACAGTAAAACTAGATAGGTCTTCATAAAATATTTAATTTATTTAATAAAATAAATTACAGTTTTATGAATAAAATTAGACCCTGACACTATAATTCACCCGCTCAAGCGTTATCTCCATTTTCTGTGGCTGTAGAAAATTTGAATTAAGGATGGAACAAATTCGGCACACTATGACACATCTGACGAAAATGATTCAAGATAGGATGGCCAATTTTGAAGCACAGTTGCAGAAGACTCCAAATGCACCCACTACCAGCACAGCGGACCTGGTTTCTGAGTTTACCTCATTCAAATCATTCATGTTGGGGACGTTGAACACCCTTCAGTCGCAGATTCATGTCCTTGCAAAGATAGTTGATAGGCTCGAGATGCATGGCCGCAGAAAGATGCTTTTGTTGCATGAACATTTTTTTGCTAACTCATTTATATAATCTTTTTGGTCAATACTTATAACACCATTTATCTTATCAAAATTGACATTCATACCAAGACATCTTTTTATACATCCAAGATCTTTAATTTTAAAATTTTCTGATAATTTACTTTTTAATCTATTAGTTTCTTCAATACAATTAGAAAATAAGAAGAAATCGTCCACATACAATAAAACAATAGTTCTCAAATTTCCATCATTTTTAGTGAAAAGACATGGCTCTAGTTGAGATTTTTCATAACCAATACTTTTTAAAAATTCTTAAACTCTCTAATACCATATCCTTGAGGATTGTTTCAAACTATAAATAGCTCGTTTAAGCTTGAGTACAACATTATCTTTATTGCATTGTAAACCAACTGGTTTTTGCATAAAGATTTCCTCTGACAATACACCATTTAGAAAAGCTGTATTTACATCTAAGTGGCACATTTCTAAATTCAGTTTTACTGACAAAGCAAACATTAATCTTAATGTAGAATGACGTAACACTGGTGAATATGTTTCATCAAAGTCTATACCCGGTCGTTGGGTAAAACCCTTGGTGACTAGCCTAGCTCTATACCGTACAGAATTATCAGAGTTCAACTTCTTTTGAAAAACCCATTTACAAGAAACAACAGTACCTTGTTTTGGTAATTCCACTACCTCCCAGGCAGAGTCCATTTAGAGCATCATCTACTGTAAGTTCACTTTCACTAACACTGATATGACTTTTAGTAACACCAACTATGTCCTAGCAGATTTTTTTCTTATACGTTTAGGTTGCGCCACGCCATCTTCCTCTGGTGTTTCTGCTATGTCCCCTGGAACCTCTGCCATGCTGTCTGAAATTTTTTCTTCCTTTTTGCAGATATCGGTATCTCCCACTGTTTCTGTATTTACTTCTGGCTTTATCTCTTTCTTGATAATATCTGGTATGCTGTTATCAAGTCTTATCTCCACATTGTTATACTGGTTACCTTCCTCAATCACTATAATGTCTCTTCTTGTTGATATCTGATTGTTCTGAGGGTTGTAACATCTGTAACCTTTTATGTGGTCAGGGTAGCCAACAAGAATACATTCTACTGCCTTCTTATCGAATTTGACTCTTTTTTCTTTTGGTATATGTACCATAATCTTACTTCCAAAGTTACGCAAATGACTGATATCAGGTTTCTTTCCTGTATATTGTTCATAAGGAGTTTTGTTGTTAAGTCCTGATACAACAGACCTGTTCAGCAGATATACTGCTGTGTTCACGGCTTCTGCCCAAAATTTCTTAGGTAGGTTTGCATCGTACAACAAACATTTGGCTTTTTCAACTATGGTTCTGTTGAGTCTCTCGCACAAGCCATTTTGTTCTGGCGTATATGGATTGGTTTTTTGATGTATAATTCCTGCATTCTGTAGATAATTTTCTAATTCTTTGTTACAAAATTCCATTCCATTATCCGTCCTTAATGATTTTATTTTCTTTCCAGTTTGATTCTCTACCAATGACTTATATGTTTTAAAACAACCAAACACTTGAACTCTTTTGTTTTCAGAAAATAAACATATGTCATTCTACTGTGTCGTCGACAAACAACAGGAAATATTTAGAGCCACCCATTGATCTGGTCTCTATTGGACCGCAAACATCTGCATGAACAGTGTTTAGTAATTCAGTGCTCCTGTTACCGGCATTAGAGAATGGTAACCGGGCTTGCTTCCCTTCACAGCATACTTTGCAATTGGATTTTGTATTCTGGGACTTTTCTGTATATAACATTCCAATGACAGCACCATTTTTCATTTTTTCTAGATCAGTGCTGTTCAAATGTCCTAGGCGATGATGCCACACTGTCCCTGACACTGAAGATAATAAACATTGAATATTTTTTGTATTTAATTTATAAACTCCTTCTGTTAGACTTGCTGTTGCCACAAGCTGATCCTCTTTATTGTTAATGTAACAGTAATTATCGACAAAACACACTCTGTTACCTTGTTTCATTAATCGACTTACTGATAATAAGTTTGTCACAAGACTTGGGACACACAAGACTTCTGAAACTGGAATATTGATACTCTTATTTTTTAACATAGTTGTGATTTGTGTATCTACACAGCACGTTACAGGTATTCTCGACTGGTCTGCAATGATGATTTCTTTTACTTCATGGTTGGTTTTGTTGAATAACCAATCTTCATTTGGCGTCATATGCTTACTGGCCCCCGAGTCTATATACCAATCTGAACGACTAAAAGTTCCACTTAAAAAAACTGCACTAAATGCATTCGAAGTCTGTTTATTTTGCTTCCCACATTGATTTTTGTAATGTCCCGGTTGTTTACATTTATAACAAGTAATAGCAGACTTCACGTTTGACTATAACATATCCGGTTTTAGCATGTTGGCAGCCTTGTAATTTCGTTGTTGCCAATGTTTCGAAGTAAATGCATTCTGCGGGCTGTTGGTACCACTGCTATCTACCATATCTATCAATTTTGATTTGATAGCGTCTGCCGTTATGTCTATACCAGAATGTTCGATCGCCATTATCATTGGGGCGAACTTTTCAGGTAATCCCGCCAAAAGTAATGAACCGATCCATTTATCGTTTATGTTGAATCCTGTATTATTCAATCTCTGACTCGTTTCCACCATTAATGTAACATACTGAGCCATTGAATCGCAGTTTTCACGACGAATAGAAATAAGGTTTCTAAGTAGTCCAATTCTTCTTGTGAAGCCGGTGTCATCAAACATTCTCTTTAGCTTTAACCACAGTTCTTTCGTGTTTTTCTCGTTTTTAATATGCACATAAAGACTAGGATCGATAGTTAAGATAATCTTGGCCTTTGCTTTAGCGTCAGTCACACTGTCTTCCTTGAAGATGCATTCCTGCATTCCCTCCAAAATCAGGAAATTCTCGACCGCAATTGCCCAATTTTCATAGTTTTCTCTGCCTTTGAGCTTTGATATTGTCGAAATAATACTCGACGCCATTGAAACTTATTTTAACACTATTTAGAAAAAAAATATTGCGTGAGGCCCATAACCTATATAGTGAAACAACCGGATGCGTGGCAAAATCAAAAAATCAAAATCAAAATCATTTATTCAGTCTAGGCCGTTACAAGCACTTGTGAAAGTCGAGAGCTACGCCAACGGTTCGTAAATCTACGGCGGGAGACCTTGTATCGAGAAGAACCGGCAAGAAACTCGGCAAGGGCTGCTTTTTTCTCCCTGTTTTATTTCATACAGAGCGTCAAGATTGAAAAATGACTTCATTAAAATTTGAAGTCACTTTCCATTACAATATTACACAATATTAAGAGTAAAACAGTATTCTCGTCAATCCAATCACATTTATAGCCAAAGAAGCTCACCGATTAACAATTTAATATATATGAAAAATGAGCCATATTTAACTCCAAGTAGTTTTGTCGTTTAAATATTCATTAATAGTATAATATCCTTTACTGAGTAGACATTTCTTAATATGGGTTTTAAACTTAGGTAATGGTAAATTTAAAATTTCCATAGGAATTTTATTATAGTAGTGTACCTTGACCTTGACCCATAAATGACGATAGAACCTTCTTTAGCCTGCATGACGGCAAAACAAGTTTATTTTTGTTTCTAGTATTATAATTGTGTACATGACTATGTTTAATATAATTGTTAATATTGTTTCTAACATAGAGTATACAATTGTATATGAATTGGGAGGCCACTGTTAATATCCCAATTTCTTTGAATTTATCTCTAAGTGACGTTCTTGAACCCAATTGATAAATGGCCCTTACTGCTCTTTTTTGTAAATAAGAAAGTTTTTATTTTTTATAAAAAGTACAATACAGCGAAGTGGCGCTAGTGTGACATGTTTTTTTTTATTTTATAACAGGCTTTGACATTCTTAATTCTATTTCTACAGATACGTTGGTGGTGGTGAAGGAGGACAATCTTCTACCCCTGAAATGGAGATTAGGAAGAATTGTGGCAGTCCATCCTGGACCTGACGGTGTTGTACGTGTGGCCGACATTAAGACTGCAAATGGAGTCATCAGGAGAGCCTTAAGCAAGATCTGCCCTCTACCTGCTGCCGTGAATGCAGCTTCTGGTTGAAAGCGGAGCCTTCAACGCCTGGGGGCATGTTTAAAGTGCCTACCAAACTTACTACGCAATCATGGTGCTGGAAGAAATTACTCCTCCTACGTTAAGGTCTACCTGACTATAAATAATAATTAACCGATTAACGGTTAGCTTCCATCTCCGTTGTTTAATTTCTTCAAAAAAACCCTTAATATACTTTTTATTCCAAAACACCGAGCAAAAAAATTATGAATACGTGTTTAAAAAATTATAAAATTATGAGTTCATTCTGTAGGATAAATGCCATACGAGGTGGGTCTTTAATAATAATAAATAATTATTTAAAATGTAAAGATATAGTATCCCTCTCAATTGAACGACATATTGAATTGTCATGTGTGGAACTTGAACAGTATGTTTTATATGTGTATATAGACCACCTGATGGGAACTACTTTCAATTTGAATCTGCTATGGAGGAGGTATTTAAAATAGTTTGCAAAGTTGATAAGAAAGTAGTGATATGTGGTGATTTTAATATAGATATTTTCATAAAATGTGCTAAATCAAGCAGGTTATTGAACTTGTTTAAATGTTTTAATTTAGAAAGTATTTTTTATGAACCTACCCGCATTACACCCACATCTGCTACTTTGTTCGTAAATGTAAGGTGTTTAAAAAGTCGATAATAAATTGTATTCGATCTGACCATAGCAGAGTTCTAGCAACTTTCGAGCACCATAATGTTTCTACTAAATGCAATATAATTTGTAGACCTATTACCAAGAGTAATTTGAAAAATTTTTAAAGCAGTGTTTCTGCAAATTAGACTCAGTTGACAGATATCTATAATATTTTTTTTAACTCTATAAAGGGAGAATTTGACAAAACATTTAAACTCAAAACAATAAAATATAGCAACCAAAAGAAGAAATTTAGTGATTGGGCTACACCTGGCATCTACAAAAGTCGAAAAAGGTTGTACGATTTGTATGAGTTAAAGTGTATCTCGATTAATCCAAAGTTTATTGAATATGTCAGAAATTATTCAAAATTTTTTATGAAAGTATGTGTTACAGCAAAAGCAAAATATATATCTGAAAAAATTTATGATTCATAAAATAAAATAAAAACAATCTGGACTATCATAAATCAAGAAACGGGGAAAAATAAATGTAATATGCGCACATACTCATTAAAGGTTGACAATAAAGTTATTAAAACAGATGAAGCGGTTGCCGATACATTTGAGAAATTCTTTCTAAGACACCAATAGAAAAAAACTAGAAATCTTAGTTAATGTTCTAGATTTGCAGTTACTCATTTAGAGTCAGTCATTGATAAGTGCAATACTGAATTTTGTTTTAGACATGTTAACGACAACTCAATTATTAAAACATTCGATTCCATTAATGTCAAAAAAACCGAAGATCTTTGGGGCGTTTCAACTTATGTCATATCGCCTCAACCATCTATAGCACCTCAATTAACTTTTATTTTTAATAAATGCATTGATGAAGTAACTTTCCTGATTTAATTAAAAATGGTAAAATAATCCCACTTTTCAAGGCAAGCGACAAGTCTGATCCCAGTAATTTCAGACCAATATCTATACTACCAGCGCTAAGTAAAGAATTTGAGAAAATTATTTATAATCAACTGCTTGCACAATTTTCGTTGAATAAATGACTTCACAAAAATCAGTTTGGTTTTAGCAGAGGTAAATGTACCACAGACGCTAGCCTCCGACGTAACTAGATCGAAGCTGGTCGAGAACTGCAAACAGACATTGAACTCTTTGGGCAACAATAACAAAGTAGTTCTACGATGGGGTCACGCTGGACACGAGGGCAATGAACAGGCGGACAAACTGGCGAAGAAGGGTGCTAAAGACGCCCTTATCGGACCAGAACCTTTCTGTGGCATCCCGCAAAGCCTAACCCAGCTAACCTTGAAAACATACTGCCATTATGCAGCTATTCAACTATGGAAAATACTCCCGGTATGAAACACTCTAAGACCCTGATTAAAACCTTCAACAAAAAGGCGGCATCAGAGGCCTTAAACTTAACCAAAAATTCGCACCTTCGCACACTAGTACGAGCACTCACAGGGCATTGTCGACTGAACAAGGAACAATGCAAGGAGGAAGAAGAAACACCTTTGCACATTTTGACTGATTGCCCGTCACTAATGCGAAAACGATGTATCTATCTGGGAAAGCACGTGATGCACCCAGACGATATTAAAGAACTAACGGCCAAGAAAATACTACAGTTCCTTGTAGAATGTAATCTTGACCGTGAACTGTAGTATGTGGAGATCACAATAGATCAGAAATGGCCGCAGTGATACTAGGCTGCATGAACCCAAGATAATCCGCAACTCGAAACAATACAATACCACAGACGCTGGAATTGTACTTCTGAGACATATCTATGATGCTTGGGAGAATAAACAAGATGATATCGGCATTTTTTGCGATTTGTCAAAAGCATTCGACTGCGTCAGTCATGAAACACTGTTGAGAAAATTAGAGCATTATAGTGTGACGAAAAATTCACTTAATCTTATAAAATCATATCTTTCTGTTAGAATTCAAAAAGTGATAATTAACGAAGCGAAATCTGCAGGGGCACCCATAACTATGCGCGTCCCTTGGGGATCGATATTAGGACCACCTTTTTCTAATTTACATTAATGATCTTTCTCACTTTACAAAGAATTTGTACGAAACAGTATTATTTGCTGATGACACCTCTTTAGTGTTTAAAGTTATAATAAAAGATAATGATTGTTTTGAAGATGTAAATGATGCTCTCGACAATGTTCTACAGTGCTTTGATAGTAATAATTTAAAGCTTAATTCAAATAAAATGAAATGCATAAAGTTTGCATTACCTAATGTGAGGCATGTTAAAACACTTATAAATGTAAATAGTGAAAAAGTTGATTTGGTGGAATCGACAAAGTTTCTTGGTATTACACTAGATTCCTGACTGCAATGGGATCCTCATATTGATAATTTGTCAAGAAGACTGAGTTCTGCAGCATTTGCTATTAAGAAAATTAGACCCTTAACAAATGTTGAAACGGCAAGATTGGTATATTTTAGTTATTTTCATAGTGTAATGACGTATGGTCTATTGTTGTGGGGTTCTGCGGCTAGCATTCAAGATATTTTTATTCTACAAAAGAGAGCTGTCCGCGCTATATATAATTTACGGTCTAGAGAATCTCTCAGAGAAAGATTTAAAGAAATAAATATTTTGACTGTTGCCTCTCAATACATCTATAAAAATATTATGTACGCAAGAAAACATTACGATTCCTTCACAAAAAAAGTTGTGTTCATAATCTTAACATAAGAAATAAAAATAAACTTGCCGTTTCAAACTTCAGAAAACCAGAGGATCATTTCTGGGTAAATGCATTGCTATGTTCAATAAAGTAAAAAATGTAGTTGACCTACCCATAAATAAATTTAAAATTAATGTAAATAACATACTTATGAGTAAAGGCTATTATAAAGCTGATGATTATTTTAAGGATCGCAATGCATGGAATTAATAGCTTTCGCTTTGTTCTATAAAGACTAATTATATGTTCAACCTATGTCCTAGAGACTTTTAAAGTTGTATTTATTATTGTGATAATACATATTATTTTGGTAATGACATGATTTATGTAAGTGTTACTACTTATGATAAAGAGCTGGTAAGTTTCTTTCGCTTGTTCTTCTTGCCAGCTAAAAGATGTCCTGAACCAGTGGTAGGGGAAAAAATTTTTTTGGACAATTCAAAAGTGCTTGTAATAGCCTACTTGAATAAAGATATTTTCATATCATTTCATTTCAGTAATCCCTGTAACCTACACCGTGCGTATTCAAAAGTTTGAGGGACGTTACGTGCGGTTGCATCTAAAATGATCACCGCTCTCAAATGTGCCGTATTTTCACGACGTAAGTGTGAAATTCCTATGGAGTTTAGTTCAAATGATTTTTTTACTAAACAATTTAATTCATTCATATCGAGTTCCTCAGAGTGAGTGATATGGAAAGTGTGTCCGTTCATGGGAGTGTGACTGAGACTGCAGCAACCATGAATAGACCAGCCCAAACGGTATCTCTTAGCATAAGGTTCATATCTATTTCCATTCTAATGGAGCTAAAAGAAAATAATTATCTTCTCCTATTAAGAGGCGAGGTACACACATTTCAAACAAATTCCTTTACTGATGACAAGTGTTTACATTGTAATTGTTTTATTAAAGACTAATATTGTTTAGGTACATTCATATTATTAACCTGACGAAATGTAACATTATAAAATTTATTTCCAAAGAAACTAGATATTTTTGCTTTAACTTTAGGAACATCAGATTGAAATGCCTCAATGCCGAATGCATCCATAAATTTTATAGGATTAGATTCGAAAGTTATAAGGCCTAACTCGCTTACCAAGTCCTTATTAGTAAAAACAAACATAATGAATTTTAATAATTTAAAAAGACAGGCAGTGTTAAACCCTTGATATTTGAAGCTAGGATAGTTTCATAACTATTAACTATCAATATTCCTATTGTTGTTATTATCATTTAGTAACCTTTTGACATACTAAGTTCACTTATCAATTTGTTAACAAACAGGCATCTGTTTTCCTATGGGAAACAATAATATTATGATTACATATTTTAAAACGGGCCATCTGTTCTAAAACCCATTTCGAGGTAAACTATCTTAATTACTCTTTTACTAATATTTACAACAGACACCCTTTGTGCTCCCGCGACGTCACCATATGCCTTTGTGCTCCCACGACATCACCATATGCCTGATTGTACTGAATATAAATAGGACGCTGTAAAATTATTAGTTAGTTCTTACTCAACCACCAACTACGAAAGATGTAGCTAGGTTTATTATAATAAATACATTTTTAAAAAGTCTTCCCGTCGTCTAAATTGTAACAGTGGCGCAGTCGGTAGGATAGCTAGGAAGTGACTTCAGGCTCATCGCGAGAAGAAGCCAGCCCCATCAGCGTACCCGTAAAGTTGCTGCATACAACCAAGGGAGCGGAAAAAATGAAAGCTGTGGTCCTGCTAATGTAAGTCCCCACATATTTCATTCCGTTAACTGATTGGGTATAACCTTCCTTGTCTTTCCATTTTTATATATTTTGTGTTTTGTTTGCGATCCTTATATTCTTATTAAAATTGAATTAAGATCGGGAAAAATGGCAACGGGAAAAGACGATAAAATTGAAATTAAAGTTGAACCCCTAATTGCAACGGGTCCATTATTAAATATAATACCAAAATTTAGTGAAAACACTAAAAATTTAAATTGTTTTATTTCGAACTGTAAAACTGCGCAAAAACTTGCCAGTCCAGTTCAAGCGCAAATATTATTACCACACGCTATAGCCCAGCTAGAGGGAAAAGCGGCGGCTTTTGCTAATAGTCGATCTTTCGACAATTTAACACATTTCTTAGATGAACTAAGTCAACACTTTAAAAAAAAACGCAACATTAGCGAATTATTATTAGCGTCTCAATATACTAGACAAAAGGGATCTATGAGTCGTTACGTTGATTCATTCAACGAAATTAGAGATGAATTGTTATCAAATGAAATTATCTTGAATGATAGATATGGAGTTTTGAAAAGCGAATATGACAAAATTCTTTTGAATAATTTTCTTGTAGGTTTAGAACCTAATTATTATAATAAAATTAGATTAGAGAAACCCAGGAGCACCGAAGAAGCATTTAACTTAGCTCTTGAGGAAGAACGTTCATTAAATTACTATAATAATGTTTTAAATAAATTTTCTGAGCTAAAGGTAAATAAAAATGAAACTCAAAGCTCTAAACCGAGGCTTTCTCAGCCTTCCACCAGCGGAATAAATAACAATCGCAACAACTTCAACCGTAATAATCGTTTTTGTAGTTTTTGTAAAATTCCTGGCCATACACAAGAATATTGTAGGAAAAAGAATGCACCTCTTGCATCAACATCACGCGAAAATTTTGATAATAGACGTCGCGTAAATAATTTAAACGATGTGACGGAAGTCGAGGCCGAGCAGACGACTTCCGGCGACGAAGCGGAAGCCCTGTTGAACCTGCTCGAGTACTCATAAATAACGTAATTTTACCAAAGCGTAATAAGTTGCTTTTTATTAGATATAAAATTGATCAAATAGAAATAAAATTATTGATTGACACAGGCGCTGCAATCTCTACAATAAATTCAACCATTTCAAATTCCTTAACAAATATAAAACTTCATAAAGAAAACATTAGTATCAAAGGAATAGGAAACGAAAAATTTACTTGTTCCGAATATATAGAGTTACCTATACCTTCAGAAAAATATAAACACAAATTTTATGTTATAGACCTTCAAACTCCTTATGACGGAATCTTAGGGTTAGATTTTCTAAAACGATTTAAAGCCAAAATCAATACAGAAAATAATGAAGTTCAATTATTAAAGCCTACTGAAAATCAAATAGAAAATAAAGAAAATTATTCGGGAAAACGGATCATATTATCGGGTCGAACTGAACAAATAATACCGATCCATATAAAAAATGTCGCTGAAGGCGAATGCTTACTGGAATCAAGCAAAATAAATGATAAAATTATTTTACCAAACGCACTTATAAATGTTAAAAATCACATCGCATATGTGTCGTGTATAAATACCGTTTGTCGGAACACGGAAATGGATATTCCTGTTCTTAACGCAAATCGTATTAATTTAAATGAAATTCAAATAAATTCAATATTAAATAACTCGTTCGAACGGCGTGAAAAAATATCGAGCCTTCTAAGAACTGAGCACATGAACAATGAAGAAAGAAAAAGTATCTTAAAAATTTGCAAAGAATTTAATGACGTGTTTCACCTGGAAGGAGATCGTTTTACTTTTAGTAACGCAGTGAAACATCGTATTAACACTGGGGACTCTCCGCCAGTTTACACGAAAAATTACAGATATCCACAAATTCATAAAGAGGAAGTGAAAACACAAACGAAAAACCTCTTAGCACAAAGAGTAATAAGACCTAGCCATAGCCCTTATAATTCACCTATTTGGATAGTGCCTAAGAAGGTGGACGCAAGCGGTAAGACTAAATGGCGAATGGTTATAGATTATAGGAAATTGAACGAAGTTACCAAAGCGGATAAATATCCAATACCTAATATTGTGGACATATTAGATAAATTAGGTAAAAGTAAATACTTTTCAACTCTTGATTTAGCAAGTGGTTTCCATCAAATTGAAATGCACCATCAAGATATTGAAAAAACAGCCTTTTCCACAGAAGAAGGACACTTTGAATATACGCGGATGCCATTTGGACTAAAAAATGCACCCGCTACGTTCCAAAGAGTGATGGATAACGTATTAACGGGCCTTACAGAGGACCATTGTCTGGTCTACTTAGACGATTTAATTATCCATGCTTCATCGTTAGAAGAACATGAGCTAAAGTTAAAAAATATACTGAATAGATTACGGGAGTATAACTTAAAGCTTCAACCAGACAAATGCGAGTTTCTTAGAAAAGAAGTCGCTTATTTAGGCCATATAATAACGGATAAGGGTATACTGCCAAACCCAGATAAAATAAAAGCTGTAAAACTATTTCCACAACCTAAAAATACTAAAACAATTAAGGCTTTTCTTGGATTAGTAGGTTATTATCGTCGGTTTATTCCAAATTTTGCGGATATCACGAAACCTCTAACAAAATTATTAAAGAAAAATATTAAATTCATTTGGACGGAGGAATGCACAAAAGCAATGGAAATTTGTAAAGAATTATTAACAACGGCACCTATATTACAATATCCTGATTTTGAAAAGGAATTTATAGTAACTACGGATGCTTCAAACGTCGCGATAGGTGGAATCCTTTCACAGGGAAAAGTAGGAGAAGATAAGCCGGTTGCTTACGCCTCTCGTACGCTTAACGAGACGGAACAGAAATATTCTACTATAGAAAAAGAATTATTGGCTATAAAATGGTCAATTCAACATTATAGACCATATTTGTTTGGAAGAAAATTCACCATCGTCACTGATCATCAACCACTTACATGGCTATTTTCAGTAAAAGATCCTGGATCACGTCTCGTCCGATGGAGATCGGAACTTGAAGAATACGACTATAAAATATATTATAAACCAGGAGAGAAAAATCAAAATGCGGACGCATTATCAAAACCTTTTGTTAACTATTTACAGAACAATATAAATGACGAAATGTCACATTTTAGGAAACAATTATTAGAAGGATCAATAAATCCTATTGATATAATTGAATCAACCAATTCTATATTTGATAATAAACATCAAAATATGATCTTGTTTTTACCTTGTCAAGTAACGGCAAATAATGAAATTTATGAAAAACTAATAACATATTTTCCGACAGAAATAAAAAATTTAAAAGGAAAATTAAAAACAATTAAAGTTTTTCCAGATCCATATACAATAAATAGAATATATTACTTATGTTTCGATAGAAACACAAACTCAGATTCGGAAATGTTAGAGAGTTTCTATAAAACATTAATTGAATTAAAAATAGCATTGATTGATAAAAATGTTACGGATACAACATTGTTTATATATATTCCCAAAACAACATCGCACGATCGCGAATATGATCGAGAAATCGAAAAACAAGTATTATCATATGTTTTCCACGAAAATAATTATAAATTTGTGATTTGTGAATTAACTGATCAAATAAGAATACCACCTGAAAGTCAAAGACAAAAGATAATATCTTACTATCATGACTCGAGATTTGCTGCACATAAAGCCATGGATGAAACAATTAGGAGAATCAAATTAAAATATAAATGGAAAAATCTGACTTCAGACGTAAAAGATTATATTAAAACTTGTGATACTTGTCAAGTAAATAAAATCGATAGAAGAAATTGGTCACAACCATTTGTAATATTATCTAGCGTAAATAAACCATTAGAAAGGATAAACGTAGATATAATTGAATTTGGTAAACAAAACGAAAAGATTTATGCACTTACTATTATTGACGAACTTACTAAATACTTAGCTGCGTATATATTAAAACAAAAAGTTTTTGAACTTCATGAATACATTCTCGACAATTTGATTGTAATAAATAGCAAATTAGATGAACTTATGAACGCCATAGATTCCTCTTACTCCGGTATATTACCTTCTAATATATTAAGTAATATAAATTTGGTTCATGAATTAAATAAAAGCCCAAATGCTGGAAAATTCATAGAGAGACCTAGCATTAATAATGTTCATAGTATAATAAAAACTAGTAAATATAAAGCCTATTTAGAAAATGTTATGTTTGTGTCTATCATGGAAATTCCTTTAGTCGATGAAGAACCTTTTCTTTCATATCAGATATTATCCCTTCCTGAAAAAGACCCCAATTCCTCTCTTTATCATACCCTTTTGGTGCGGAATAAGTATGTAGGGATTACTACAGACCGAAGATTCTACACGACGCTTGACGACCTCACCAACTGTGAAGCCTTCGGAGACGAGAAACTCATCTGTCGAGCACTCTTGATACATGATCAAAATGCCGAGCCTATTTGTGAAACTAGTATCCTGCAACAAAAAAAAAGAAAATTACAGGGGAAACTGTAACATATTAACTACGAATGGACAATTTAAAACCATTCAATACCTAAAGAAAAACACCTGGCTTATATTATTCTCAGACTATATTGACATTGTTGAAGATTGTCATAGAAATATTACAACCACGAAGTTCAAAGGAGCAGGGATCCTGACTGTACCAGCGCACTGCACTGCAACATTACAAGCAACAAAGCTTAAAGGCGAAAGCGAACTTGAAACTCACCTGCAGTTACCTGAAACAAAAATAGATATTATAGAAGAAATTTACAATCATCCGTTAATAAAAAAATTACCTGAAATAAAATTGAATCAAGTGAAATATAATCAAGTGAAATTAGATAACCTACACACAGAAATGCAACAAATGAAAAATATAAAACAAGAATTAGATAAGATGAAAGCCACACCTAGAAATTTTCAACAGACAGATACATTATTATTATATTTAGTAGCAATCATAATAATAAGCTACATTATATACAGAAGCTGTTGTCAAGAAAGGATGGCTCGAATCTCTGGACACTGTCATTCCTTAAGATGTCCTGGAAGACGGCGAAACACGGAAGACGTTGAACTGCAAGCTGTAAGCGGAAATGCATCCCGACATCATCTGGAAGACCCAATCTACGCCTCAGTGGACCAACGAACACCTAGAAATAGACATACTGAAGACGAAGATTAGAAATTAGGCATATTTACATATTATTTTAATTAAGTTTTAAAGTAAATATGTAATAATTAGATATTAATAACTTCCCTTGTCGTATATTGTAATAGTTTATTTTAAATTTAAATATTGTTTTATATCAAGTGTTTCTGTCAGTTATTTAGTTTGAAAAATACTCTTGTCTTTTTGAGTATAATTTTCAATCTAGGGCGGGGGCTGTTAAACCCTTGATATTTGAAGCTAGGATAGTTTCATAACTATTAACTATCAATATTCCTATTGTTGTTATTATCATTTAGTAACCTTTTGACATACTAAGTTCACTTATCAATTTGTTAACAAACAGGCATCTGTTTTCCTATGGGAAACAATAATATTATGATTACATATTTTAAAACGGGCTATCTGTTCTAAAACCCATTTCGAGGTAAACTATCTTAATTACTCTTTTACTAATATTTACAACAGACACCCTTTGTGCTCCCGCGACGTCACCATATGCCTTTGTGCTCCCACGACGTCACCATATGCCTGATTGTACTGAATATAAATAGGACGCTGTAAAATTATTAGTTAGTTCTTACTCAACCACCAACTACGAAAGATGTAGCTAGGTTTATTATAATAAATACATTTTTAAAAAGTCTTCCCGTCGTCTAAATTGTAACAGCAGTTGACATATATTTTAACGGACATACCTTAACAAATTCTAAAACCGCCACGTTTTTGGGTATTGTTATGGACACAAATCTGTCCTGGAAGGAGCAGATACAAAAAAACCGTAATAAAATAAGCGGATTTACATTTGCTCTGTATAAACTGTCTAGGGTGGCTAGTATAAGTGCAGCTGTTATGGCCTATTTTGCGTATGTTGAATCTATTATTAGATATGGCCTGGTAATATATGGGAATGGCACAGATATAAAGGAATTATTTATTGCACAAAAGAGATGTATCAGGTCGATTTGTAACATAGCACCAGACGTATCATGTAAACCCTATTTCAAATCTTTGAACATTTTAACTTTGCCAAATCTTTACATTTTTGAGGTAGCAGTATTTGTTCATCAGAATATTCAAAAGTTTACAAAGGTGTGCGATATATCCGAAAGGTCGAGGCGCCATCCCCATAGACTTAGTATTGGAAACCGTCCCAAAAACAAAACGATTCTTAAAGAATTGTACCTCTATGTGCCAAAATATATACAATAAAATACCATTACAATTTAAAGCCCTCCCTATTTAGCAATTCAAAACATTGTTACGTCGATGGCTGTTGAACCATACCTTCTATAAAGTGGAAGATTTTTTAAATCACAAGGAATAGCATAGTTGTGGTCGATGCAGAGTTTAATTAAATGTTCTAGTAGTTTTTAATTATGTAAAAGTTGACAATTCACAAAATTATTTCAATAAATGTAATTAAATTAAATATGTTTAGTATCTTAATTAATATTTAAAATGGACATTGTTTTGTAATCCAGTTGAACTGACATTTGCATGCTAATGAAATAATATGGCTAAATAGGTCTAAGTACGTTATTGAGGACAACTATCCACTTCATTGTAACCTACCCTATTTAGAGCAAATAAAGAATTATTATTATTATTATCAATTAAAGACACCGACGCACCGTCGTCCAATAACGCATACACGCTAACTATGCCCTTAGGGCCACTAAGATTGACCTTTATCACTTTAAGTAATCACTAACTTGACGTAACTTACAATGAGGGTCACGTGTACCTTTCCACTTCAAAATCTCGTTCGCTTGGCACACACTTGATGCAATTTTAGGGGGCGGAACTACGGGCGCATCTTCATTGGTCGTAGTATTTTACTATGACTAATCAGCATGGCTCTACATATACAACAAATACAATGAATGCAATAATAGTGTTGTTATTTTTTTTTAGTTTAGTCGCATTTTGAATATTGCTTTGCAAGTACAAAACTGCAAGAGCGCTGCTGCCACTCCACATACTTCACACCGCTGCCCCAACCTTTATCGAGTTTATTGAAATGGGCACAAGTTCTTAAAAAGTAAAAAAAATGTTAGTGAGTATTTATAATAATTTTACTTATAAATATAATTTATTTAAATTGTTTAGATAATGTTTTCATGTATAGACTTAGTATTCACTCACGAATCGAAAAATTCCTCGCAGCATTCCCCATAGTAAATGCGATAGAAGATGCACAGTGAAGCAACATCTCTACGCAGGGCTAGTGGATCAAGCCGACTTGACGTGTCCCGGCAATCGACGATTCGAGTCGCTCTCCGCTGAATGCGGTCTAGAGGGAGAAGCTGGTATTGGGGTGCCCCTGCCCAAAGATGAGAACAGTATTCCATATGGGGCCGAACCTGCGACTTGTGAAGCTGCAGGCGATGCGCCAGAGTGAAATACTGCCTCGATCTATTAAGCACACCAAGCTTCTTTGATGCTAATTTAGCTTTATCCTCTAAGTTACCACGGAACTGGACCTCGCTTGATATGTCGACACCGAGAATCTCAATATTGGCTGAGGCAGTTAGGGGAATGTTTTGAAAGCGAGGTGATACGACAAAAGGGGCTTTTTTGGCGGTGAACGCGCAAACCTGTGTCTTAGTAGGGTTGAAGTGGACCAAATTAAGTCGACCCCAGTTAGAGACTTCCTCTAACGAAGATTCAATATCAAACACAAGTTGATTCCGGCTCTCAATGACGCTTTCCCGAGAAATATTAGCACGACCGTTATAGGCGGAGTCCTTGGTGCTGTCATCCGCATAACAATGAATACCGCTAATTTGCAGCATGTCATTAATATGCAGAAGAAAAAGTGTAGGTGATAGCTCACTTCCTTGGGGAACACCAGCATTTATAGACAGT
>OU893352.1:10400593-10429218 GCA_918026875.4 Diatraea saccharalis | reverse complement strand
TTAATGGTTCCGTTCGATCATTTTTTGAGTCTAGGTTTAAATTGCTAGCTGTCTTACTTCACGTTAAACCGTTTTAATGTGACAGACAAAGACAAAAGTAGTTTTATCAGTGTGTTTGCGCTCGAAATATGGGCATTTTCACAACAAGTTTTTTTTTGTGATCTAGTGAAAATAATTTTTTTTCGGCGATTTGACAATGTACAAACTATTTTTTATCTTACATTTATACAATTGTAGATTCAGCAACTACATATTGTACCCTTAACATCATAAAAAAAAATTAAATGGACATTTACAGTCGAAATATCACGACGACGTGGTGTGTGACAAATCCATTTTTTTAAATATTATGCTATATATTTCTCTTTCCGAGAACGTTTGATACAAACTAATATATATCACATAATTATCGATAGCCGTTCAATCTATAATAATATGACAGCAAATAGAATAATTATTTATTTTCGATTCAGCAGCTTGGATAATTTTGTGAAAATTTTATTTGTCACACACGTGCTCCTTTACGTTTTTGCGCGAAACTTATCCCAAATATAATTTCTTGCAGTGGCAACACTGGTAATAAAAAAAGTAAGCCTCGGCCATTTTGTCTGTGCCATCAACGAAAGTTAGATGTGATTAGTGTGCAAGGTAAGCAAATTTTTGTTTCATAAATTGCCATAACCGTGGAAACCATAACCCATACAAAACGTGGACATCATTAGCGGTTGAATTTTAGGTTTTTAAATTAAATATTGTTAATTATGTATGGAAACAGAGTAAATTTACAGCAAAATGAATGTCACGAGCCAAGCGCAACTTTGAGGTTAGCTTTTGATGGCCACGTTCTAAAATAATCACAAACGTGGATAGTTAAAATCATCACAAACGTGGATTTCAAAAAAAAAATTTAGCCACGTCTGTGACATTTTTCCATGTCTGTGAAATTTAATACCGATTTATCAACTATAAGTTATCACAAAACAGTCATTTTATCTAATTTACTCGTTCTTTTTAGATGCCAAGAAAAAAAACTGTAAGGACGGCAGACGAAGTAAGGAAACAAAAAAAAAGAGGCTGAAAGACGAAGACGCGAGAGAATTAAGGCAGATCCGATAAAAAATAAAGAACATAAAGCAAAAGAAAAATTAAGGCGACAGAGAAGAAAGGCTTTGAAGAAGGATTTATGTATTGCAGACTTGTCAGAAAGAGGTAAACGATTTCAACGTAAAAAATGGCGTGAACGAGCTCAGAAAAGTAGGGAGAGTAAAAAAGTGAGAGAAGATATGTTACGACGTCTGCGAGAAGATTCACCACCATCATCACCTGCAGACGCGATTGATCGTGATGAAGCAGCCTTCCATTCTCGACTTAGAATCCAACCCGCCTGCTTATCCTGAAAATTGACTAATCATTCCATCGCCTTTGTCACTAACATCAGCAGACAGCAATCGCAGTAGTCCAAGCAGACAAAAACTTACAGGTTTAAAAGTATCTAAACGTAACAAAAGTTTGCAAAACAAGATTATTGAAAATCAGAGAGTCAAAATAGAAACATTAAAGAAAAAACTCCATGCTCTAGCCATGAAAGTACAAAGATTGGCAAGTGATCCTAAACTAGAGACAACTAAACGACCGACACCTAAGCAACTTCAATTCTATAGAAGGAAAATAGATGTTCAACGCTTCTTAGAAAAAGACGAAAATAGCAAGTTATGTCCTGGAAAGAAAGATACTATGACTCGTGGAGGCAAAACTAAACAGAAGCGCTATTTGTGCGATACTTTGGAAAATTTACATAAAAATACAACTCTGAGACAGAAAAGCAAATCAGTTACACAACATTTACAAGGTGTTAACAGACCATTTTGGATTACTGCACAAAAAGTTTCAGAAAGAGATACATGCGCTTGCTATTTTCACGAAAATTTCAAGATAGTTGTTGAAAGGTTAAGGCAGCTTAATATTATACAGGAAAAAACAGCCAAAGACGTATGTGATGCAGTTACTTGTAACTCTTATAACTTTAAATGTATGATGAGACAATGCAATATATGTTTGTACAAAACTTTGAACGTCATACCGTTTGATAACTCTGAAAAAATCACATATCATAAATGGATGACCATAACGGAAACACGAACGATTAAAGGTAAAGAAAAAAGTATCCACCGGACAGTTAAAAACTCAATTGAATGTGCCAAAAAGGAGTTGGTTGAGCAGCTATATGATTGGCTACCAAATTACCCAAAACATGTTTTTACCATCTCGCATCAGTTTAAAGCAATGTCGCACATTAAAGAGACACTAGCGCCAAGTGAAGCAGTACTTCATATTGACTTCTCCGAGAATTATCAGTGCAAATATGCTAATCTGAGTGCAAATATGAGGTCCAATCTGTTCACTTCGGAGCTTCTAGACAACAAATCTGCTTGCACACATGTGTCTTATATCACTATAGAGATAATCTTGGGGTCATACCGACTTCTTTTTGTTCAGTATCGCAATGCTTACGCCATGATGCTGCAACGGTGTATGCCCATTTAAAAAAGTCATTGAGAGAAGTAATCAGTCATCACAATTTACATATAGAAGTACTGCATATTTTGAGCGATGGTCCATCAGCTCAATATAAAAATAAAACGATTTTTTTCTTATTTACCCAACACTTAGTGATTGATCTGGGGATCAAATTCGCGTCCTGGAATTTTTCTGAATCGGGGCATGGGAAAGGACCTGCAGATGGCATCGGTGCAACCATTAACAGAACCGCCGATTAACTTGTAGCTCAAGGACAGGACATTCCGGATTACATCACATTTCTTACCAAAATAACTGAATATATTTGGAAGAGTTGGATATCCGGGCTGCATACTACAAATTCGACGTCTAGCGCATGAAGATAAGTGGAAATTTACAATTAACGTATCGATAGTTTATCACATTTATTGGTGGAATTAAAGGTGATTATTGATCGCGGTACAGTGGTTAGTATACAAAAGTTAGAAAACTTGGCCGATTTAAAAACAGCGCTTACATTGTTGCCCTTAGTGGCCACAGATGAAGGTCAAATTAATCAATTTATAGATGGGTTAGAATTCTATAGTGGTTGTTTAAAAAGAGACGATTAGGGCTATATTCTAGTAAACTTAGTTTTTAACACAGCTCTTTCTAGTAAAGCAAAGATTAGACTAAATGAATCATATCGTCTGTGGTAGATTTAGTAAGAGATATAAAAAAAGTATTTAATGCTAGTATAACGCAATTTTATCTAAGTCTGTCAAAATGTCAGCAGGGAAATAGGTGTGTAGAGAGAAAATTATTTGCTGATGTCCAAAATCTCAAGCCGATAGAGATATAACAGTAGGGTGATTCGAGGAGAGACAGCCATAGAGGAGATAGCTTATCAAATTAATTTAATATCTTACTACCAAAGGGCAGCACTCAAATTGTCAAATTGGACAGTTTGGTAGCAGCTATCCTAGCGGTGACACTGTCTTGAAATTTGGAAAAAAAAAACGGATAAAAAGTGAGTAGAGTTACCGAATCTCTAAGAACATTGAAAGCGACTGCTTCAAAGGCAGGCATGTTCATGAACGAACAAAACGCAATTCAAGAAAAGGACTTTGTAACTTTTTTGAAACAATTGTATACTTTCACTTTTTAAACGGTTTTTCAACGACACACATCTTTTATTTATCGCTCCCAAAATTACGTAAAAAAATCCAATAGCTAAAGCCACGAACAACTAAAACCAAGTACCGGTGGTCGCTACCCGGCACATCCTGTTTATTTATATAGCAGATACAATTATTTTTAGAGGCGTTGAGTAATCAAACTGTTCACGTAGTTAGGTTTCTGTTTTGTGCCGTTATTTAACTTAAATATTAAAAATGTGTATCAGCTCACAACATAACCTCAAAACTGTTGTTTAAATATCTTTTATTTAAATTAAAAAATTGGTAGTGGCCATCTCTCCTATGTGTTTTAGGAGTGACAGCCTACATATTTTGAGGTGAGATGGCTACTTTTTGGTCATATTTTACTGCCAAGCAGAAAGTGATTTTTGGTGTTATGTGGTGCTAATGATGGTTCAAGTGTTTTTTTTTTATACAGATGCCTAATAAGTACGTTCGCATAACTAACGATCGTGGGAAATGGACTCAACTTGATCTCACACAAGCAATTGAAGCTGTTCGCAGTAGTTATATTTCAGTTCGGAAGGCTAGTTTGGAATACGGCGTGCTGCGAAAAACTTTAGAGAGGCGTCTAAAAACCAAAATTTTCTTATAAGGTACAATGGATCCTTCATCCGTTTTTGGAATAGAACATGAGAAAAGATTAGTTCGACACATTCTTAAAATACAAAAGAATTGTTTCCCACTAACACCAAAAGATTTACGAAGCATTGTGTTTTATTTTGCCGAACAATTAGGCCTAAAACATTCATTTAATAAGGACACAGAAGAAGCTACGTACGATTGGTTGCAACAATTTTATCAAAAGAAACCCCGAAATAAGTACCAGAAAAGTATGAACTATTTGACAAACCATCTAACATTTTCAACAAGGATGAATCGGGACTTCAATTGAATAACCGACCCGGTCATGTACTAGCAAGAAAGGGTTCAAAAGCAGTGTCTACTGTAACTTCTACAGAAAAGGATGAAACAATTACGGTCATTGGCTGTTGTAAAGCATAGATTTTTGTTTATAAAATGAATGAAAGACCATTACTTCAAATCAGAATAATCGAAGAATTACTAAGAGAAAATGAAGAGAGTGAATCAGAGCTCAGCGACCAAGTCTCTGAAACTTCCGATCACATCATTTCAGGGGAACCGCAGTCTCCTGAAAGAATCACTTTCGGAGTCAGATGAAGATGACTTCTTTCAGAAATAAATAGTTATTTCACAGGACGCTTAACGAAATGTCAAATATCTAACAACAACTGAGATCGGCGTCAAGTATTCTTACTGAAGATGCGGGTACTCGTAGAAATGATGTGGGAATAACAACATATATGCAGGCCTGGAGTTTATTTATTTGTAAGAACATTATGGAAAAAAATGTTAGACATACCAACGTATTTAAAAAAAAAAGCGCCATCTCACGACAGAATACGTGACTGCAAACAGACAGATGCGGTGGAAATTCGAGTTCTTTTGGAAATGTTGTGGTGTATTTTTTCTACTACTATGGCAACGAAAAGAGTAAAATCTCTACTCAACTCATTTCGGTTTGATGATGCTACTACGCGACTATCTCGTAGTACTCTGGACCAAGCTGTCTTTTATCGTATTCAATGGGAGAGAATGTTGTATCGATGAGATGATAACAGGAATTCATGGAAAATGTCCTTTTCGACAACACATAAAATCAAAGCCAGATAAATACGGAATAAAACTTTATCCACTAGTAGACGTTTTCAACATTGAAGTATATGCTGGCATGCAGCCAGAAGGTCTATACCAGTTGAGTAACGCTGCGGCAGACGTAGTGAAGAGGTTAATCTTACCGCTTTCTGGCACCGGAAGAAACCTAACCATAGTTAATTGGTACACCAGTGTGTCTTGTCGTGTGGTAAAATCATTTACCACGGATCATAAGATATCTGTTGTGAGTACCATGCGAAAAAACAAAAAAGAAATACCTCCTTCCTTTATAGATAAAAACCAGCTTAAATATTCAAGTCAATTTTTAATGAAAGAAGGAAGTAATAAGAAGTATAAAAACGTTAGCTCTTCGATTTTCGCAAAATGAAGCTTTACCACGTTTATGTGTAACTAGCGGGGCAAAAAGAATCTCAGCTAAGGAGCTAATTAGTGTTATTCTTAATGACTATCGTTTGTTGCCTACAAGTGGTCACGTATGTGTTACTAAAATAAATAATAATATAAAAAAAAGAAATATTTTTGGCATAATTTTCTTAAAGATATAATTGAGTATGTGAGTCGTTGTAAAGATTGACAGAGACAAAAATGTTGAAAAAAGATTAGCATAACAACCACAGCATCTGCTTCTTTTGCAAATATTTATCTAGAAGTAGAACGTGTAGGAAATAAAAACATTTTAAGATTACAATGTGAATTATCAAAGTTTGTAGAAGCTTATCTTATTACTGATAAATCTGGTGATAAAATAGCTAGAACATTTGTGGAAAAATTTATTCTAAGAAATGGCATACCTAAAAATATAGAATATAAATGTGCTTCCGCAGCAGTTACTTACCACGTACCCTAATATCCCCCTCTTAGATTTAAGTAGTATATAAGAAGATTGTTTAGTTAAATAGAGATCTACAACCTGGAAGTTAGAAGTATCATTATTCCCTACCGCACTAAACCTAATTCATGGCGACCGTGATCACGATGGTCCGAGTCTACAAAGTATGGTGTGTGTTGTGACATGGGACGGAGAACAAGTTATAAGTTATTTTCCTATATACTTATAATGGGATAGACAGCAAATAATTATTACTCCGAAAAAATTAAATAAACTTTGGTTATCAATTGGATACAAAGAAGATGCAAGAAATATTTAAAAGAAGTTATTTAAGGTTAGCTGCAATGGTTGCAATGTTAAAAAAATGATAACGAATAAGAATACGGCGAGAAAACGAAGAAAAAAGTTGAATATGAAAGAAGAATCTGATTCTCTAGAATGTAACAAGCCAAAATGTGGAGCCTGGATACAGAAGAATGAAAATAGGAAGTGTTTATGATGCCTGTAGAACATTTGATAACTTTGCGTATAAGCAATATTATATTTAAATGGTAAATACAGTAAGTATTACGTCTCGTAACTTTAATAAATATTATAAAAATGCAACGTAATGTGTAAGTTTGTTGTAGTGTATTTTTATAAATAACGGAGCGGTTTGACTTGTTTACGGCTGTAGAACTATTACCTATAATTTCGGGACACGTGGAAGTTACACTATCTTTGATAGATAATATTGAGTACTGTACTATAGTAGTGTTATTGATGAAAATTCGCAACAATAATTAGAATAGTATAGAATAGGTAGTTATGATGGCTCATCCCTTATCACGTGTTGTGGATGTCAGTACATAATTAAAGAGTATATGTATGCAACATAAGTATCCCTTGTATTAAATTTCGGAAATCGATTATATACTTTGTTGCAATCATTTAGCCAAAACAAAACCATTAATAGCATCCGGTACAGTTACAGAACAAACACCTTTGTTGCATGCAGATATAAAAGAGCTGACAAACGACATTAACAATTCATGATGATTATATTTTAGTAACTCTAGCAGTTAAGTTAGATGTCAGATCAGCCGACGTTAGTATTAAGTAAGGCTCGATCATGAGCACTAGTGTTTAAAAGTAATGTAATAAATTATATACAAAAATATTTTTATGAAGCCTTCCGTTCGCCCACACTTGACTAGGTTTTTATTTTGCAACACACGTTACATAGAGTTTATAAATATGACAGAAAAATAATGTGTCACGGTGTGTATCGCCAAGCTGACCTCAGCTCACTATGAGCAGTAAGCTATTATTGATAAATTTTGTCCTGAAAACTAGATTGTCATCAGTAGAAACATTTTATTTAAAGTCTTATTATGATACCGTTGATAGTTTGATTACTGACATGAAAATATGTCTTCTGCTGAAAAATTTACCAACCTATATTTAAATAAAGTTCAATAATTGTAGGCGAGGAAGTAGGTCTATAAAAGCGTTTGGTTCAGAGATAGATAAATTATTATACGAGTTGACGTTCGCACAGTCAGAATATGATAAAACGAAATATAAAATACTGCATCCTTATAAATGAAATGTTAGTTTTTAGATGTTTTTCAGACGGACTGAATAATAATCGTATTAGTATAATATTAATTGCTAGAAATTTGAAATATTTAAAAGGTGCTATACAAGCAGCGTTAGATGAGAATAGTATGTTATATAATAGCCAAAACAAATGTCTTTAAGTCGAGAGGTAATTCTCAAGGTGTAAATATTAATAAAGTTATGAATCATTTAAATAAATCGAGAAAGCAAACGAGGTCCGATTTAGATTTTAGAGTTTCACGTGATAAGCAAACACGTATATAGCTGAAGAGTAGCTATGTAGCTTTAAAACATAGCTACTCTTCAGCTATAGATATAGCAGAAAGTACATTAAGAGTAATGAAACCATTACTGAAGAAAATAAACGACGCTGCGTTGAAAACAAAAAAATGAATCTATTCAACGTGGGGCAGACTCTTCAGAAAGTGATGAAGGAATTCTTTCTATACATGAAAAGTCAAGGAAAGGACTTGACCAATTGTTCTTACAATACTTTCGGGGAGTGGTGTTTAAACGAAGGATTATCCACGACGTATGGGAGGCTCCAATCGATGCGTTGGGAGAACGATTTAGAGACGCAATTATTCGACCATTACAGCTCAGCATTAATGGAGCTCGAAGAACGTCAAGAACAGATGGACGATGCGGGGGAGGAGAATATTCAATACCGGGAATCTTTATCATCGCAGAACATGAAAAGCACTTGCATGTCATCCACGATTGTGCATACTCCGGATCAACATGCCGGTGCCTCCACATCCAAAGGATTAGGGACTTCATTACAGATGCAGACACCGTAGAAGAAATTGAAAGATGGGCCAACAGCCAAAACAGTGACGTTCCAGAAGGAAAAGTCTCACTTTTCGAAGCGGAAAATGGTAGATCTGTCCGAAGAGGAGGAAATGGAGTATGTAGTGTGAGATTTATTCCGGAAAGCACAAAAGACAGTGGAGGAAGAAAGCGAACCGGAATGTGGAATTAAGAGTCCCATCATCCAAGAAGAAAAGGAGAGGTTTATCAATGGAATCAGAAGAGAGCATGGACGAAACTCCGAACGACGAAGACTTTTCCTCTATGGTCGCCAATCATGCCCGAGCTCACTCATTAGTCACGAGCACTGGAAAAATCTCTCAATCTATCTTAATAAAGGAAGACGACGGATATATCAATACATATATTGTCGCCGGGAGAGCGTGGATCGATGGTTATAAAACTAGAGCTTTACCCTTTCAAAGAGTGTGTAAAACTCAACAAAAATCAATATTGGACGAAGCGAATATATTGTGTCTAGGAGTGACCTCTGGAGAGGATTCGCGTGCATATAAACTAGCGGTGAAACTAAGATACGAACTGACAAGACAAATAATGAATCTAAAGGATGTCAAAGTAGAGAAAAAGGTACAAACGGGTTGGAAAAGTTTCTAGAATCATTTATAATTACACCAACAAAAAACATATTATATACAGGACATTGGACACAAGGACCATTTAAATATATGCCTAAAAATAAAGCAATATTGACAACATGTTTCCATAATATAAATCAAAATGTCGTCGATTTATCATACAGCGAAATATTTTTAAAGTCAAGAAAAATATCAATGAATAAACTGATATACGTTGCACCGTGGAATAATGTTGGAGAATATTATTACAATATTTCTGATTCAGTAAAAATTGTGGAAGAATGATTCAATTTTCAATTTGACAATAATAGTGATTGGATTTTTACATTTTTGAAAAATATATATTATTTAGTAGATAAAAAAGTACCAAAAATGAATAGTATATGTATAGTAGGACCACCAAATTCAGGAAAAAAATACTTTTTTGATTGTTTGATTCATACATGTATTAACTATGGTCAAATCGGAAATTTTAATAAATATGACAGATTCCCATTACAAGATGCAGTTCAACGAAGAATTTTATTATGGAACGAACCAAATTTCGAACTAGGATTCGAAGAAATTTTAAAATTATTATTTGGAGGAGACACTTGTCCAGCAAGAATTAAATATGAAGGTGATGCCAGTGTACAAAGAACACCAATAATTGTTTTATCTACGAGTAACAATGATGTGATACCAAATACACCTGCATTTACTAGTCGAGTCTGGAAATATCATTGGAAGCAAGCTGAATTTAATTTAAAGTATATAACTAAAATACGTCATCCTTTTTGTTTATTTTATATTATGTTAAAATATAATATTCTTAGTCGTAAGAATTTTCATTTTGAAAAGTGGGAATTAAATATTATAAACAATGAAAAGAAATAAATATGGTTTTATAAATATATTTCCTGTTTTATTGATAAAATGGTTTACATTTTCCTTATCACTAGGTTTAATTCAGTGTTGGCCCAAAGTTAATCTGATTAACGATTAAAAATTAATGATTAAAAATCATAATCAAAAATTGTGATTAAGATTAATTAATCATAATCAAATTTAAAATGATTAAGATTATTAATCATAATCATTAATCGTTAATTTCTTGTTTGATTAACTATTTATAAATTTATTTAATTTATTGGAACAGCTTAAGCAATACGCAAAATATGTATGCATCAAAGTTGTTATTGACTCGCCGTAAAGAAAAACCTTCTTTTAACACTGTTTTTTTTCCATAAATTACAAAGTTAGACAAACAATTAATGGTTCCGTTCGATCATTTTTTGAGTCTAGGTTTAAATTGCTAGCTGTCTTACTTCACGTTAAACCGTTTTAATGTGACAGACAAAGACAAAAGTAGTTTTATCAGTGTGTTTGCGCTCGAAATATGGGCATTTTCACAACAAGTTTTTTTTTGTGATCTAGTGAAAATAATTTTTTTTCGGCGATTTGACAATGTACAAACTATTTTTTATCTTACATTTATACAATTGTAGATTCAGCAACTACATATTGTACCCTTAACATCATAAAAAAAAATTAAATGGACATTTACAGTCGAAATATCACGACGACGTGGTGTGTGACAAATCCATTTTTTTAAATATTATGCTATATATTTCTCTTTCCGAGAACGTTTGATACAAACTAATATATATCACATAATTATCGATAGCCGTTCAATCTATAATAATATGACAGCAAATAGAATAATTATTTATTTTCGATTCAGCAGCTTGGATAATTTTGTGAAAATTTTATTTGTCACACACGTGCTCCTTTACGTTTTTGCGCGAAACTTATCCCAAATATAATTTCTTGCAGTGGCAACACTGGTAATAAAAAAAGTAAGCCTCGGCCATTTTGTCTGTGCCATCAACGAAAGTTAGATGTGATTAGTGTGCAAGGTAAGCAAATTTTTGTTTCATAAATTGCCATAACCGTGGAAACCATAACCCATACAAAACGTGGACATCATTAGCGGTTGAATTTTAGGTTTTTAAATTAAATATTGTTAATTATGTATGGAAACAGAGTAAATTTACAGCAAAATGAATGTCACGAGCCAAGCGCAACTTTGAGGTTAGCTTTTGATGGCCACGTTCTAAAATAATCACAAACGTGGATAGTTAAAATCATCACAAACGTGGATTTCAAAAAAAAAATTTAGCCACGTCTGTGACATTTTTCCATGTCTGTGAAATTTAATACCGATTTATCAACTATAAGTTATCACAAAACAGTCATTTTATCTAATTTACTCGTTCTTTTTAGATGCCAAGAAAAAAAACTGTAAGGACGGCAGACGAAGTAAGGAAACAAAAAAAAAGAGGCTGAAAGACGAAGACGCGAGAGAATTAAGGCAGATCCGATAAAAAATAAAGAACATAAAGCAAAAGAAAAATTAAGGCGACAGAGAAGAAAGGCTTTGAAGAAGGATTTATGTATTGCAGACTTGTCAGAAAGAGGTAAACGATTTCAACGTAAAAAATGGCGTGAACGAGCTCAGAAAAGTAGGGAGAGTAAAAAAGTGAGAGAAGATATGTTACGACGTCTGCGAGAAGATTCACCACCATCATCACCTGCAGACGCGATTGATCGTGATGAAGCAGCCTTCCATTCTCGACTTAGAATCCAACCCGCCTGCTTATCCTGAAAATTGACTAATCATTCCATCGCCTTTGTCACTAACATCAGCAGACAGCAATCGCAGTAGTCCAAGCAGACAAAAACTTACAGGTTTAAAAGTATCTAAACGTAACAAAAGTTTGCAAAACAAGATTATTGAAAATCAGAGAGTCAAAATAGAAACATTAAAGAAAAAACTCCATGCTCTAGCCATGAAAGTACAAAGATTGGCAAGTGATCCTAAACTAGAGACAACTAAACGACCGACACCTAAGCAACTTCAATTCTATAGAAGGAAAATAGATGTTCAACGCTTCTTAGAAAAAGACGAAAATAGCAAGTTATGTCCTGGAAAGAAAGATACTATGACTCGTGGAGGCAAAACTAAACAGAAGCGCTATTTGTGTGTAAAAATACAACTCTAAGACTGAAAAGCAAATCAGTTACACAACATTTACAAGGTGTTAACAGACCATTTTGGATTACTGCACAAAAAGTTTCAGAAAGAGATACATGCGCTTGCTATTTTCACGAAAATTTCAAGATAGTTGTTGAAAGGTTAAGGCAGCTTAATATTATACAGGAAAAAACAGCCAAAGACGTATGTGATGCAGTTACTTGTAACTCTTATAACTTTAAATGTATGATGAGACAATGCAATATATGTTTGTACAAAACTTTGAACGTCATACCGTTTGATAACTCTGAAAAAATCACATATCATAAATGGATGACCATAACGGAAACACGAACGATTAAAGGTAAAGAAAAAAGTATCCACCGGACAGTTAAAAACTCAATTGAATGTGCCAAAAAGGAGTTGGTTGAGCAGCTATATGATTGGCTACCAAATTACCCAAAACATGTTTTTACCATCTCGCATCAGTTTAAAGCAATGTCGCACATTAAAGAGACACTAGCGCCAAGTGAAGCAGTACTTCATATTGACTTCTCCGAGAATTATCAGTGCAAATATGCTAATCTGAGTGCAAATATGAGGTCCAATCTGTTCACTTCGGAGCTTCTAGACAACAAATCTGCTTGCACACATGTGTCTTATATCACTATAGAGATAATCTTGGGGTCATACCGACTTCTTTTTGTTCAGTATCGCAATGCTTACGCCATGATGCTGCAACGGTGTATGCCCATTTAAAAAAGTCATTGAGAGAAGTAATCAGTCATCACAATTTACATATAGAAGTACTGCATATTTTGAGCGATGGTCCATCAGCTCAATATAAAAATAAAACGATTTTTTTCTTATTTACCCAACACTTAGTGATTGATCTGGGGATCAAATTCGCGTCCTGGAATTTTTCTGAATCGGGGCATGGGAAAGGACCTGCAGATGGCATCGGTGCAACCATTAACAGAACCGCCGATTAACTTGTAGCTCAAGGACAGGACATTCCGGATTACATCACATTTCTTACCAAAATAACTCAATATTCTTCACAACATAAAAATCATGAATGAACAAGACATGTTCAATAATAATCTTCAAATTGACTTTACCGATTACTTCGAGATACACATTATTCACTGCCCGAAGTGACATATCACATGGCACAATATCGTGACGGAGTTCATACGCGGCACGATCCGAAATGACCGAAAATGACGCACCAGTATCAACGAGTGAAATAAATTTTCTATCACGACACGACACTTTAATAAATGGTTGAAACTCACGTGCGTATAATATATTCTTTAAACGAGGCGACTGCTTGTCCTCTGCTATCACTTCTATCGCCTCTGCTGCTTTTGTGTGGCTTTCACTATTCTTCTTAATCATCATTGGCTGCGGCTTTGTATTATTTCTTGGTCTGAAATTATAAGGGCGGGGCATCATCTGATCGGGAGGTGGGATTTTATGAGGGGTGAAAGATGGAGAACTAAATGTTCTAGTGGGTCGAATCGACGTTGAAAGTCGCTGATCTCCTTGTCCGCCTTGTGTGCTAGAGGAAGGAAGAACATCTACAATATTTGTTATTTTTATAGGTAAATTAATGTCCGCTTCTCCATCCCCTCTATTATAAATTTCTTTCAATTGTTTAATCACGTCCTTCAACTGTTGTTTATTCGAATACAACTGCGATCCTAAACGCCCTTTGGTTTGAAAATTTGCTGCCCCAAGAAAATGCTGGATGAAGCATTTATCATCAACTGCCGCCCCTGCTTTATATCCTAAATAATCTAACGAATAAAAATAATTGAGTGGGTCCTCTGTTGCACCCTGTCTTCTAGCAAAAAATTTTGCGAGAGGATTTGCAGTTGAAGAGAACTCTTCGCTAATTTGTTTCTCGAGTTCCTGAAAATTCTCACAATTGTCTTTTATTTTATTATAAAATAACAGTGCAGGTCCCGCTAAATATGCCGCCAACACTATTTTTTTAGTCGATTCTTGATATCCGTTTGCTGCTGCTATAATATTAAATTGGGAAAAAAAATCAGCCACATCACCTTTTAATCCGTCGTATTTCTCCATTATTTCGTTTTTTCGTTTTTTCGTTTTTCGCTTTTATGTTTTCTCGCTTTTATGTTTTCTCCGCTTGGCTTACGAGAGGTATCGCTGTATTTCGAAACGTTGCGCCTCCACCATGTGGCGACTTATGGCAACTTAGTCTAATGGTGGAGGTGGGTGGCGCAATGAAAAAACTGGTAGCACTCCTTAGTCTTGATTTATTTCTGATAAGAATTACATTTAATCACTTACAATAATTATACTACGATGCTCACCCTAAGCTGGTCTCGATCAGAAAAAAAAGACTATTCACCAGCAAAACACGAACACGCGAATTCGAATATAAAAAAGTAATAATTTAAAATATTAACGGCCAGCACTTGACCATAAACCGTCCGAAGAGTAAACCCTACCTATAGTAATGTGCTCGGACGTTAATTAATGACATAGTTAACATTACTACATTTCCAATGATATTGTATGCAGACGATAGCACCGTATTTATAAAATGTGAAAATATTGCAAGTTATGAATACCATATTAACACAGCTATCAGAAATATTATTAAATGGCTCGAGTTAAACAAATTAAAAATAAATCTAGATAAAACCAATTTGATGCAATTTACACAGCGGAAGTATACTCCAAATTTATCTGTTAGTTATAATAACAAAATGATTAATGAAACTAAAGTTGCTAAATTTCTAAGTATTTTAATAGATAGTAATATGTCATGGGAATCGCACTCCACTGTGGTATGCCAGAAATTATATAAGTTTTCATTTGCATTGTACAAATTATCAAAAATAGCTGACCAAAAAAACTGTACTAACGGCGTATCATGGTTTCGTAGCGTCAATTTTACGGTATGGTATTATATTTTGGGGACTTTCAACCTACAGAGAAGTATTGTTGAAGTCCCAAAAACAATGTATTAGAGCAATTTGTGGATTGAAGAACACGGAGAGCTGCGAGCCATATTTTAGGTCTTTGAATATATTAACTTTACCATGCTTGTATGTATTTAGAATGCTGTATTTTTTAAAAGAAAAATGCAGAGCTATTCAAAATTAAGGAACAACAGAATCAATACACACTTCGTCCTCGGAAACCTCAGATCTGTACAAGTATTTGTAAAACAGCTCTCATGAAGAGAAGTGTCATTGAAATGGCTCCTAGATTGTATAACAAGCTTCCTGAACAAATTAAACATTACAATATAATTAAATTTAAAAATGTTTTGACGAAACTATTAGTAGATAAATGTTATTATAATATGAATGAATATTTTTTGGATAATGATATACAAACAATATAATATGTATAATTTAATATGAATGAAATGTTATAAAGAATATTTAATTCCTTAAGTAAGATTGTGCTCGCATTATAAATAATGTCTATAACGTATAATTTATTTTTTGACAATCATGGCATTTAATTAATTTTAAGAAGATTTGCATGCTGTTAATAAAACCAAAAACATGTTGAACTTTAATAATACCATGACAACCTTATGTACCATGTTTTCAAGGCACAGTCAGAAAATGATAAAACGAAATATAAAATACTGCATCCTTATAAATGAAATGTTAGTTTTTAGATGTTTTTCAGACGGACTGAATAATAATCGTATTAGTATAATATTAATTGCTAGAAATTTGAAATATTTAAAAGGTGCTATACAAGCAGCGTTAGATGAGAATAGTATGTTATATAATAGCCAAAACAAATGTCTTTAAGTCGAGAGGTAATTCTCAAGGTGTAAATATTAATAAAGTTATGAATCATTTAAATAAATCGAGAAAGCAAACGAGGTCCGATTTAGATTTTAGAGTTTCACGTGATAAGCAAACACGTATATAGCTGAAGAGTAGCTATGTAGCTTTAAAACATAGCTACTCTTCAGCTATAGATATAGCAGAAAGTACATTAAGAGTAATGAAACCATTACTGAAGAAAATAAACGACGCTGCGTTGAAAACAAAAAATATGAATCTATTCAACGTGGGGCAGACTCTTCAGAAAGTGATGAAGGAATTCTTTCTATACATGAAAAGTCAAAGAAAGGACTTGACCAATTGTTCTTACAATACTTTCGGGGAGTGGTATTTAAACGAAGGATTATCCACGACGTATGGGAGTGTCCAATCGATGCGTTGGGAGAACGATTTAGGGACGCAATTATTCGACCATTACAGCTCAGCATTAATGGAGCTCGAAGAACGTCAAGAACACATGGACGATGCGGGGGAGTAGAATATTCAATACCGGGAATCTTTATCATCGCCGAACATGAGAAGCACTTGCATGTCATCCACGATTGTGCATACTCCGGATCAACATGCCGGTGTCTCCACATCCAAAGGATTAGGGACTTCATTACAGATGCATACACCGCAGAAGAAATTGAAAGATGGGCCAATAGTAAACAGTGACGTTCCAGAAGGAGAAGTCTCACTTTTCAAAGCAAATCAATGGAATCAGAAGAGAGCATGGACGAAACTCCGAACGACGAAGACTTTTCCTCTATGGTCGCCAATCATGCCCGAGCTCACTCATTAGTCACGAGTACTGAAAAAATCTCTCAATCTATCTTAATAAAGGAAGACGATGGATATATCAATATATTGTCGCCAGGAGAGGGTGGATCGATGGTTATAAAACTAGAGCTTTACCCTTTCAAAGAGTGTGTAAAACTCAACAAAAATCAATATTGGACGAAGCGAATATATTTGTGTCTAGGAGTGACCTCTGGAGAGGATTCGCGTGCATACAAACTAGCGATGAAACTAAGATACGAACTGACAAGACTGGTAGATTTTAGGGTTTAGGTTTTACCTATTCGATACAATCGTGTCCCATCACTCGTGATACCTTCCTACCTCCGTGCCTTTTTATTATCTGAAGTCCTTGGGGGTAATCCGAGAATATCGTAACCTCACTTCCGCAATCGCAGCCGGGTCGAGCAGACGTAGCTCCCAATATATAAAAGCTGAGAAGTCAAGTATCACGGCGATCGACGCGTTTGTCTCGCGAACAAGTGATATAGAGTGTGGTGCACCACTAGGAAATAAGACGCGCGTCCAGAACATCCAGCACGCTGGGACGTAGTGAACCAGGTACGCCCCCATCCTTTTCCTTGTGATTCACCAAAGACAAATAATGAATCTAAAGGATGTCAAAGTAGAGAAAAAGGTACAAACAGGTTGGAAAAGTTTCTAGAATCATTTATAATTACACCAACAAAAAACATATTATATACAGAACATTGGACACAAGGACCATTTAAATATATGCCTAAAAATAAAGCAATATTGACAACATGTTTCCATAATATAAATCAAAATGTCGTCGATTTATCATACAGCGAAATATTTTTAAAGTCAAGAAAAATATCAATGAATAAACTGATATACGTTGCACCGTGGAATAATGTTGGAGAATATTATTACAATATTTCTGATTCAGTAAAAATTGTGGAAGAATGATTCAATTTTCAATTTGACAATAATAGTGATTGGATTTTTACATTTTTGAAAAATATATATTATTTAGTAGATAAAAAAGTACCAAAAATGAATAGTATATGTATAGTAGGACCACCAAATTCAGGAAAAAAATACTTTTTTGATTGTTTGATTCATACATGTATTAACTATGGTCAAATCGGAAATTTTAATAAATATGACAGATTCCCATTACAAGATGCAGTTCAACGAAGAATTTTATTATGGAACGAACCAAATTTCGAACTAGGATTCGAAGAAATTTTAAAATTATTATTTGGAGGAGACACTTGTCCAGCAAGAATTAAATATGAAGGTGATGCCAGTGTACAAAGAACACCAATAATTGTTTTATCTACGAGTAACAATGATGTGATACCAAATACACCTGCATTTACTAGTCGAGTCTGGAAATATCATTGGAAGCAAGCTGAATTTAATTTAAAGTATATAACTAAAATACGTCATCCTTTTTGTTTATTTTATATTATGTTAAAATATAATATTCTTAGTCGTAAGAATTTTCATTTTGAAAAGTGGGAATTAAATATTATAAACAATGAAAAGAAATAAATATGGTTTTATAAATATATTTCCTGTTTTATTGATAAAATGGTTTACATTTTCCTTATCACTAGGTTTAATTCAGTGATGGCCCAAAGTTAATCTGATTAATGATTAAAAATTATTGATTAAAAATCATAATCAAAAATTTTGATTAAGATTAGTTAATCATAATCAAATTTAAAATGATTAAGATTATTAATCATAATCATTAATCGTTAATTTCTTGTTTGATTAACTATAAATATGTATGCATCAAAGTTGTTATTGACTCGCCGTAAAGAAAATCCTTCTTTTAACACTGTTTTTTTCCAAAAATTACAAAGTTAGACAAACACTTAATTAATGGTTCCATTCGTTCATTTTTTGAGTCTAGGTTTAAATTGCTAGCTGTCTTACTTCACGTTAAAGCGTTTTAATGTGACAGACAAAGACAAAACTAGTTTTAGCAGTGTGTTTGCGCTCGAAATATGGGCATTTTCACAACAAGTTTTTTTTTGTGATCTAGTGAAAATAATTTTTTTTCGGCGATTTGACAATGTACAAACTATTTTTTATCTTACATTTATACAATTGTAGATTCAGCAACTACATATTGTACCCTTAACATCATAAAAAAAAATTAAATGGACATTTACAGTCGAAATATCACGACGACGTGGTGTGTGACAAATCCATTTTTTTAAATATTATGCTATATATTTCTCTTTCCGAGAACGTTTGATACAAACTAATATATATCACATAATTATCGATAGCCGTTCAATCTATAATAATATGACAGCAAATAGAATAATTATTTATTTTCGATTCAGCAGCTTGGATAATTTTGTGAAAATTTTATTTGTCACACACGTGCTCCTTTACGTTTTTGCGCGAAACTTATCCCAAATATAATTTCTTGCAGTGGCAACACTGGTAATAAAAAAAGTAAGCCTCGGCCATTTTGTCTGTGCCATCAACGAAAGTTAGATGTGATTAGTGTGCAAGGTAAGCAAATTTTTGTTTCATAAATTGCCATAACCGTGGAAACCATAACCCATACAAAACGTGGACATCATTAGCGGTTGAATTTTAGGTTTTTAAATTAAATATTGTTAATTATGTATGGAAACAGAGTAAATTTACAGCAAAATGAATGTCACGAGCCAAGCGCAACTTTGAGGTTAGCTTTTGATGGCCACGTTCTAAAATAATCACAAACGTGGATAGTTAAAATCATCACAAACGTGGATTTCAAAAAAAAAATTTAGCCACGTCTGTGACATTTTTCCATGTCTGTGAAATTTAATACCGATTTATCAACTATAAGTTATCACAAAACAGTCATTTTATCTAATTTACTCGTTCTTTTTAGATGCCAAGAAAAAAAACTGTAAGGACGGCAGACGAAGTAAGGAAACAAAAAAAAAGAGGCTGAAAGACGAAGACGCGAGAGAATTAAGGCAGATCCGATAAAAAATAAAGAACATAAAGCAAAAGAAAAATTAAGGCGACAGAGAAGAAAGGCTTTGAAGAAGGATTTATGTATTGCAGACTTGTCAGAAAGAGGTAAACGATTTCAACGTAAAAAATGGCGTGAACGAGCTCAGAAAAGTAGGGAGAGTAAAAAAGTGAGAGAAGATATGTTACGACGTCTGCGAGAAGATTCACCACCATCATCACCTGCAGACGCGATTGATCGTGATGAAGCAGCCTTCCATTCTCGACTTAGAATCCAACCCGCCTGCTTATCCTGAAAATTGACTAATCATTCCATCGCCTTTGTCACTAACATCAGCAGACAGCAATCGCAGTAGTCCAAGCAGACAAAAACTTACAGGTTTAAAAGTATCTAAACGTAACAAAAGTTTGCAAAACAAGATTATTGAAAATCAGAGAGTCAAAATAGAAACATTAAAGAAAAAACTCCATGCTCTAGCCATGAAAGTACAAAGATTGGCAAGTGATCCTAAACTAGAGACAACTAAACGACCGACACCTAAGCAACTTCAATTCTATAGAAGGAAAATAGATGTTCAACGCTTCTTAGAAAAAGACGAAAATAGCAAGTTATGTCCTGGAAAGAAAGATACTATGACTCGTGGAGGCAAAACTAAACAGAAGCGCTATTTGTGCGATACTTTGGAAAATTTACATAAAAATACAACTCTGAGACAGAAAAGCAAATCAGTTACACAACATTTACTAGATTTAGACCATTTTGGATTACTGCACAAAAAGTTTCAGAAAGAGATACATGCGCTTGCTATTTTCACGAAAATTTCAAGATAGTTGTTGAAAGGTTAAGACAGCTTAATATTATACAGGAAAAAACAGCCAAAGACGTATGTGATGCAGTTACTTGTAACTCTTATAACTTTAAATGTATGATGAGACAATGCAATATATGTTTGTACAAAACTTTGAACGTCATACCGTTTGATAACTCTGAAAAAATCACATATCATAAATGGATGACCATAACGGAAACACGAACGATTAAAGGTAAAGAAAAAAGTATCCACCGGACAGTTAAAAACTCAATTGAATGTGCCAAAAAGGAGTTGGTTGAGCAGCTATATGATTGGCTACCAAATTACCCAAAACATGTTTTTACCATCTCGCATCAGTTTAAAGCAATGTCGCACATTAAAGAGACACTAGCGCCAAGTGAAGCAGTACTTCATATTGACTTCTCCGAGAATTATCAGTGCAAATATGCTAATCTGAGTGCAAATATGAGGTCCAATCTGTTCACTTCGGAGCTTCTAGACAACAAATCTGCTTGCACACATGTGTCTTATATCACTATAGAGATAATCTTGGGGTCATACCGACTTCTTTTTGTTCAGTATCGCAATGCTTACGCCATGATGCTGCAACGGTGTATGCCCATTTAAAAAAGTCATTGAGAGAAGTAATCAGTCATCACAATTTACATATAGAAGTACTGCATATTTTGAGCGATGGTCCATCAGCTCAATATAAAAATAAAACGATTTTTTTCTTATTTACCCAACACTTAGTGATTGATCTGGGGATCAAATTCGCGTCCTGGAATTTTTCTGAATCGGGGCATGGGAAAGGACCTGCAGATGGCATCGGTGCAACCATTAACAGAACCGCCGATTAACTTGTAGCTCAAGGACAGGACATTCCGGATTACATCACATTTCTTACCAAAATAACTCGGGAGAGACTAACTGGGAACCCAGCAATTAAAGGATAATATTATTGTGAGCCAGGAACCGTCTACATCAGTTGTTTCTCAAGAGTTTACTGTTGGCATGGAGTTGTCATTATTGACAATGGTTTGGTCATCGCTGTTGTTATAATTGTAAAGGCTATAAAATATTTCAATGAATATATTGTTGGAAGAGTTGGATCGCCGGGCTGCATACTATAAATTCGACGTCTAGCGCATGAAGATTAGTGGAAATTTATTATTAACGTATCGAAAGTTTATCACATTTATTGGTGGAATTAAAGGTGATTATGGATTGTGGTACAGTTTTAAGAGTTATTTAAGGAGATAGAATGTTTGGTAAGTTTACAAAAGTTAGAAAACATGGCCGATTTAAAAACAGCGCTTACATTGTTGCCCGTAGTGGCCACAGATGAAGGTCAAATTAATCAATTTATAGATGGGTTAGAATTCCACAGTGGTTGTTGAAAAAGAGACGATTAGGGCTATACCTTTGTAAACTTTGTATTTTTTTAACACACGCGTCTTTCTAGTAAAGCAAAGATTAGACTAAATGAATCATATCGTCTGTGGTAGATTTAGTAAGAGATATAAAAAAGTATTTAACGCTAGTTAAATCGTATAACGCAATTTTATCTAAGCTGTCAAAATGTCAGCAGGAAAATAAGTGTGTAGAGAGTTTTGGGAGTGAAATCGAAAAATTATTTGCTGATATCACAATAACTCAAATCGATTGAGATATAACAGTAGGGTGATTCGAGGAGAGATAGCTATCGAATTAATTTAATATCTTAGTACCAGAGGGCAGCACTCTAATAAGACAGTTCGGCAGCAGCTATCCTAGCGGTGACACTGTGTCGAGAGTTAGGAAAAAAAAAACGGATAAAAAGTGAGTAGAGTTACCGAATCTCTAAGAACATTGAAAGCGACTGCTTCAAAGGCAGGCATGTTCATGAACGAACAAAACGCAATTCAAGAAAAGGACTTTGTAACTTTTTTGAAACAATTGTATACTTTCACTTTTTAAACGGTTTTTCAACGACACACATCTTTTATTTATCGCTCCCAAAATTACGTAAAAAAATCCAATAGCTAAAGCCACGAACAACTAAAACCAAGTACCGGTGGTCGCTACCCGGCACATCCTGTTTATTTATATAGCAGATACAATTATTTTTAGAGGCGTTGAGTAATCAAACTGTTCACGTAGTTAGGTTTCTGTTTTGTGCCGTTATTTAACTTAAATATTAAAAATGTGTATCAGCTCACAACATAACCTCAAAACTGTTGTTTAAATATCTTTTATTTAAATTAAAAAATTGGTAGTGGCCATCTCTCCTATGTGTTTTAGGAGTGACAGCCTACATATTTTGAGGTGAGATGGCTACTTTTTGGTCATATTTTACTGCCAAGTAGAAAGTGATTTTTGGTGTTATGGTGGTGCTTATGATGGTTCAAGTTTTTTTTTTTATTAATATAATATTTTTATAATATTTTAAATACCTTTATTGTATTTTTTTAATTAATTATTTTATATCACAAACTCATCTGACTTCAAATAAATTGACTGCAAATGCTTGTACTTGTAACATATATCAGACTTTTTTTTTTATTTAGAATAAGTTATAATTAAATGTATTAATATGTGGCAGTACTATATATAAATAAATAAATAGTAATATTTCAGTTCGGAAGGCTAGTTTGGAATACGGCGTGCTGCGAAAAACTTTAGAGAGGCGTCTAAAAACCAAAATTTTCTTATAAGGTACAATGGATCCTTCATCCGTTTTTGGAATAGAACATGAGAAAAGATTAGTTCGACACATTCTTAAAATACAAAAGAATTGTTTCCCACTAACACCAAAAGATTTACGAAGCATTGTGTTTTATTTTGCCGAACAATTAGGCCTAAAACATTCATTTAATAAGGACACAGAAGAAGCTACGTACGATTGGTTGCAACAATTTTATCAAAAGAAACCCCGAAATAAGTACCAGAAAAGTATGAACTATTTGACAAACCATCTAACATTTTCAACAAGGATGAATCGGGACTTCAATTGAATAACCGACCCGGTCATGTACTAGCAAGAAAGGGTTCAAAAGCAGTGTCTACTGTAACTTCTACAGAAAAGGATGAAACAATTACGGTCATTGGCTGTTGTAAAGCATAGATTTTTGTTTATAAAATGAATGAAAGACCATTACTTCAAATCAGAATAATCGAAGAATTACTAAGAGAAAATGAAGAGAGTGAATCAGAGCTCAGCGACCAAGTCTCTGAAACTTCCGATCACATCATTTCAGGGGAACCGCAGTCTCCTGAAAGAATCACTTTCGGAGTCAGATGAAGATGACTTCTTTCAGAAATAAATAGTTATTTCACAGGACGCTTAACGAAATGTCAAATATCTAACAACAACTGAGATCGGCGTCAAGTATTCTTACTGAAGATGCGGGTACTCGTAGAAATGATGTGGGAATAACAACATATATGCAGGCCTGGAGTTTATTTATTTGTAAGAACATTATGGAAAAAAATGTTAGACATACCAACGTATTTAAAAAAAAAAGCGCCATCTCACGACAGAATACGTGACTGCAAACAGACAGATGCGGTGGAAATTCGAGTTCTTTTGGAAATGTTGTGGTGTATTTTTTCTACTACTATGGCAACGAAAAGAGTAAAATCTCTACTCAACTCATTTCGGTTTGATGATGCTACTACGCGACTATCTCGTAGTACTCTGGACCAAGCTGTCTTTTATCGTATTCAATGGGAGAGAATGTTGTATCGATGAGATGATAACAGGAATTCATGGAAAATGTCCTTTTCGACAACACATAAAATCAAAGCCAGATAAATACGGAATAAAACTTTATCCACTAGTAGACGTTTTCAACATTGAAGTATATGCTGGCATGCAGCCAGAAGGTCTATACCAGTTGAGTAACGCTGCGGCAGACGTAGTGAAGAGGTTAATCTTACCGCTTTCTGGCACCGGAAGAAACCTAACCATAGTTAATTGGTACACCAGTGTGTCTTGTCGTGTGGTAAAATCATTTACCACGGATCATAAGATATCTGTTGTGAGTACCATGCGAAAAAACAAAAAAGAAATACCTCCTTCCTTTATAGATAAAAACCAGCTTAAATATTCAAGTCAATTTTTAATGAAAGAAGGAAGTAATAAGAAGTATAAAAACGTTAGCTCTTCGATTTTCGCAAAATGAAGCTTTACCACGTTTATGTGTAACTAGCGGGGCAAAAAGAATCTCAGCTAAGGAGCTAATTAGTGTTATTCTTAATGACTATCGTTTGTTGCCTACAAGTGGTCACGTATGTGTTACTAAAATAAATAATAATATAAAAAAAAGAAATATTTTTGGCATAATTTTCTTAAAGATATAATTGAGTATGTGAGTCGTTGTAAAGATTGACAGAGACAAAAATGTTGAAAAAAGATTAGCATAACAACCACAGCATCTGCTTCTTTTGCAAATATTTATCTAGAAGTAGAACGTGTAGGAAATAAAAACATTTTAAGATTACAATGTGAATTATCAAAGTTTGTAGAAGCTTATCTTATTACTGATAAATCTGGTGATAAAATAGCTAGAACATTTGTGGAAAAATTTATTCTAAGAAATGGCATACCTAAAAATATAGAATATAAATGTGCTTCCGCAGCAGTTACTTACCACGTACCCTAATATCCCCCTCTTAGATTTAAGTAGTATATAAGAAGATTGTTTAGTTAAATAGAGATCTACAACCTGGAAGTTAGAAGTATCATTATTCCCTACCGCACTAAACCTAATTCATGGCGACCGTGATCACGATGGTCCGAGTCTACAAAGTATGGTGTGTGTTGTGACATGGGACGGAGAACAAGTTATAAGTTATTTTCCTATATACTTATAATGGGATAGACAGCAAATAATTATTACTCCGAAAAAATTAAATAAACTTTGGTTATCAATTGGATACAAAGAAGATGCAAGAAATATTTAAAAGAAGTTATTTAAGGTTAGCTGCAATGGTTGCAATGTTAAAAAAATGATAACGAATAAGAATACGGCGAGAAAACGAAGAAAAAAGTTGAATATGAAAGAAGAATCTGATTCTCTAGAATGTAACAAGCCAAAATGTGGAGCCTGGATACAGAAGAATGAAAATAGGAAGTGTTTATGATGCCTGTAGAACATTTGATAACTTTGCGTATAAGCAATATTATATTTAAATGGTAAATACAGTAAGTATTACGTCTCGTAACTTTAATAAATATTATAAAAATGCAACGTAATGTGTAAGTTTGTTGTAGTGTATTTTTATAAATAACGGAGCGGTTTGACTTGTTTACGGCTGTAGAACTATTACCTATAATTTCGGGACACGTGGAAGTTACACTATCTTTGATAGATAATATTGAGTACTGTACTATAGTAGTGTTATTGATGAAAATTCGCAACAATAATTAGAATAGTATAGAATAGGTAGTTATGATGGCTCATCCCTTATCACGTGTTGTGGATGTCAGTACATAATTAAAGAGTATATGTATGCAACATAAGTATCCCTTGTATTAAATTTCGGAAATCGATTATATACTTTGTTGCAATCATTTAGCCAAAACAAAACCATTAATAGCATCCGGTACAGTTACAGAACAAACACCTTTGTTGCATGCAGATATAAAAGAGCTGACAAACGACATTAACAATTCATGATGATTATATTTTAGTAACTCTAGCAGTTAAGTTAGATGTCAGATCAGCCGACGTTAGTATTAAGTAAGGCTCGATCATGAGCACTAGTGTTTAAAAGTAATGTAATAAATTATATACAAAAATATTTTTATGAAGCCTTCCGTTCGCCCACACTTGACTAGGTTTTTATTTTGCAACACACGTTACATAGAGTTTATAAATATGACAGAAAAATAATGTGTCACGGTGTGTATCGCCAAGCTGACCTCAGCTCACTATGAGCAGTAAGCTATTATTGATAAATTTTGTCCTGAAAACTAGATTGTCATCAGTAGAAACATTTTATTTAAAGTCTTATTATGATACCGTTGATAGTTTGATTACTGACATGAAAATATGTCTTCTGCTGAAAAATTTACCAACCTATATTTAAATAAAGTTCAATAATTGTAGGCGAGGAAGTAGGTCTATAAAAGCGTTTGGTTCAGAGATAGATAAATTATTATACGAGTTGACGTTCGCACAGTCAGAATATGATAAAACGAAATATAAAATACTGCATCCTTATAAATGAAATGTTAGTTTTTAGATGTTTTTCAGACGGACTGAATAATAATCGTATTAGTATAATATTAATTGCTAGAAATTTGAAATATTTAAAAGGTGCTATACAAGCAGCGTTAGATGAGAATAGTATGTTATATAATAGCCAAAACAAATGTCTTTAAGTCGAGAGGTAATTCTCAAGGTGTAAATATTAATAAAGTTATGAATCATTTAAATAAATCGAGAAAGCAAACGAGGTCCGATTTAGATTTTAGAGTTTCACGTGATAAGCAAACACGTATATAGCTGAAGAGTAGCTATGTAGCTTTAAAACATAGCTACTCTTCAGCTATAGATATAGCAGAAAGTACATTAAGAGTAATGAAACCATTACTGAAGAAAATAAACGACGCTGCGTTGAAAACAAAAAAATGAATCTATTCAACGTGGGGCAGACTCTTCAGAAAGTGATGAAGGAATTCTTTCTATACATGAAAAGTCAAGGAAAGGACTTGACCAATTGTTCTTACAATACTTTCGGGGAGTGGTGTTTAAACGAAGGATTATCCACGACGTATGGAAGGCTCCAATCGATGCGTTGGGAGAACGATTTAGAGACGCAATTATTCGACCATTACAGCTCAGCATTAATGGAGCTCGAAGAACGTCAAGAACAGATGGACGATGCGGGGGAGGAGAATATTCAATACCGGGAATCTTTATCATCGCAGAACATGAAAAGCACTTGCATGTCATCCACGATTGTGCATACTCCGGATCAACATGCCGGTGCCTCCACATCCAAAGGATTAGGGACTTCATTACAGATGCAGACACCGTAGAAGAAATTGAAAGATGGGCCAACAGCCAAAACAGTGACGTTCCAGAAGGAAAAGTCTCACTTTTCGAAGCGGAAAATGGTAGATCTGTCCGAAGAGGAGGAAATGGAGTATGTAGTGTGAGATTTATTCCGGAAAGCACAAAAGACAGTGGAGGAAGAAAGCGAACCGGAATGTGGAATTAAGAGTCCCATCATCCAAGAAGAAAAGGAGAGGTTTATCAATGGAATCAGAAGAGAGCATGGACGAAACTCCGAACGACGAAGACTTTTCCTCTATGGTCGCCAATCATGCCCGAGCTCACTCATTAGTCACGAGCACTGGAAAAATCTCTCAATCTATCTTAATAAAGGAAGACGACGGATATATCAATACATATATTGTCGCCGGGAGAGCGTGGATCGATGGTTATAAAACTAGAGCTTTACCCTTTCAAAGAGTGTGTAAAACTCAACAAAAATAAATATTGGTCTAGGAGTGACCTCTGGAGAGGATTCGCGTGCATATAAACTAGCGGTGAAACTAAGATACGAACTGACAAGACAAATAATGAATCTAAAGGATGTCAAAGTAGAGAAAAAGGTACAAACGGGTTGGAAAAGTTTCTAGAATCATTTATAATTACACCAACAAAAAACATATTATATACAGGACATTGGACACAAGGACCATTTAAATATATGCCTAAAAATAAAGCAATATTGACAACATGTTTCCATAATATAAATCAAAATGTCGTCGATTTATCATACAGAGAAATATTTTTAAAGTCAAGAAAAATATCAATGAATAAACTGATATACGTTGCATCGTGGAATAATGTTGGAGAATATTATTACAATATTTCTGATTCAGTAAAAATTGTGGAAGAATTATTAAATTTTCAATTTGACAATAATAGTGATTGGATTTTTACATTTTTGAAAAATATATATTATTTAGTAGATAAAAAAG
>OU893352.1:10377108-10400093 GCA_918026875.4 Diatraea saccharalis | reverse complement strand
AATAAAATTCCGACACGTGTATCGAGTTTGCCGGTTAACCTCAACTCGGGCGGCGCCATTCAGAAAATTTTGTAAAAAGGTGTCAAGTCTACGAAGAAAATGTCTAATACAAGCCACAATCCGTTTCACATTGATAGACTAGTGGGAAGAGACAATTACGCGACATGGAAATTCGCAGTAGAAGTATATTTCAAGTTAGAAGATTTGTGGAGTTGTGTTGACGGAACCAATGCAGATGAAAGGAAGGAAACAAAGGCTCGTTCAAAACTCATATTATTGCTGGATCCGATTAACTATGTACATGTGCAGAGCGCGAGTACATGTAAAGAAGTCTGGGATTGTTTACAACAAGCTTTTGATGACAGCGGGTTATATCGGAAAGTAGCCTTGTTGAGAGACCTTATTACAACTACATTGGACAGTTCTCGAGACGTAGATGACTATGTGACTAAAATCATGTCGACCGCACATAAGCTGAGGAACATACACTTCAATATTGATGCTGAATGGCTTGGAACTTTAATGTTGGCTGGCTTACCCGAAACATATAAGCCAATGATAATGGGATTGGAGAGCTCCGGAATCAAGATTAACGCAGACTCAATTAAAACAAAACTTCTGCAAGAAGTTCAGTGTTCAGAGAGTACAGCATTCTTCACAAGAAAACCTGCCATTCATGGAAATCACAATGCAGCTAAGTACAATAATAAAGGGCCCCGATGTTATAATTGTAACAAGCATGGTCATATGGCCAAGAATTGCCGTGCTCCAAAAAGGAAACACACAGTAAAGGAAGATAAACAAAGTTTTATTGCAGCTTTTTCAGTATCTTCACAGTCAATGAATCCGGACCTATGGTATGTGGACTTAGGTGCCTCTATGCATATGACCAATAGAAATGATTGGATGTATGATGTAACAAGTCCACCGATACCTACCATAATAGTTGCCAGTAAGACACCGCTACCTGTGGAAAATTTGGGAAAGGTTAATTTATTGATAAATGGTAATAATCAAAATAAAATTCAGGTAAGAGAAGTTTTATACATACCTAAACTTGCTGCTAACCTCTTGTCTGTAAGTGCTATGGTGAAAAGTGGCTGTAAGGTTAATTTTAGAGACAAAGGTTGTGATATATATGATAAGAATAACAAATTTCTGTGTTCAGACACATTAATAAACAACCTATATCAGTTAAATATCCACAGAGAAGTATTTTCAAATCTAACATGTTCTAAAGATTTAAATGATATTGTTTTATGGCACAGACGCATGGGACATCTGAACTTCTCTGATGTTAGCAAGTTACCGGAGTATGCAGAGGGAGTCAACCCATTCCCTGTTGAGAAAAGTAAGGAACACATCACATGCACTAGTTGCCTGGAAGGTAAACAGAGCCGATTACCATTCAATAATATTGGATTAAGAGCATCTCATCCACTGCAACTGATTCACACAGACTTATGTGGACCAATGGAACAAGTCTCTCTGGGAGGTATGAAGTATTTTATCACTTTTATTGATGACTTTACTAAAAGAGTTCATGTTTATTTTTTGAAAGACAAGTTGAATATGCTTAGAGTATTTAAAGACTATAAATGCAAAGTAGAAAATGAACTCGGGAGAAGTATAAAAATTGTTAGGTCTGACAATGGAAAGGAATACTGTAACAAAGAATTTGAAAGTTTCTTTAGTAGACATGGAATTGAGCATCAAACTAGCACCCCATATTCACCTCAGCAGAATGGGCTAGCTGAGAGGATGAACAGGACACTGGTAGAGAGAGCCAAGTGCATGCTGTTTGATGCACAATTATCTAAGAAATTTTGGGGTGAGGCTGTGGCAACAGCGGCTTATATAGTTAATAGATCACCTACTAAATCTGTTAATGACAAAACTCCCATTGAGATGTGGACAGGTAAGAAACCTAACTTATCTAATATGAGAATTTTTGGCTCTGAAGTTATGGCTCAAGTGCCTAAAGAAAAACGCCAAAAATGGGATTCAAAGTCTAGAAAATTTGTGTTTGTTGGATATTGTGAATCTAGTAAGGGATATAGGTTACTTGATTTGAAGACAAATAAAATTATTAAGAGCAGAGATGTAGTATTTCTGGAAAATGTTCAAAAACTAGACAATAATATGTACTTACCTTGTTTATCCCAGAGCGATGCCGAAATTCAGACTCCTGAAGAATCCTGTAAAGTTGAATTAAGTAGTAATCCTGAGCAATCTTCAAGTGATGACTACCTGTCAGGTGATAATGATGATTCACTCTATGTACCAGATAAATCAATTGATCTGTCTACACCTGCACGTAACATCAACTTACGTCCGCGCAGAGCCGTCCAGTATGCAGAGACGGATGAAAATGATGTGAGTTATTTTTGTCCTATTATTAATTTGAGCGACCCTCAGACTCTAGATGAGGCTCTTTCATCCTCACATGCCGACCAATGGAAGAAGGCTATGCAGGAGGAGTATGACTCCTTAATCAAGAACAAAACTTGGTCATTGGTAGATTTGCCATCTGGCAAAAGGGCTTTGCCATGTAAATGGGTTTTTAAGAGCAAAACTAATGAGAAGGGCGATATTGTACGTTTTAAAGCAAGATTAGTTATTAAGGGTTATGCTCAGAAAAAGGGGAAATGATTATGATGAGGTTTATGCACTTGTAGTAAGATATACTTCAATCAGATACTTACTTGCTCTGGCTGCTAAATATGACCTAGAAATAATTCAGATGGATGCAATCAGTGCATTTCTTCAGGGTGACATAGACACCGAGATATACATGTCACAACCAGAATGTTATAATGAAAGTTCAAAAGTCTGTCTGCTACATAAATCTATTTACGGACTTAAGCAAGCTAGCCGTCAGTGGAATTTAAAACTAAACAGTATTTTAGTTAAAATAGGTTTGAAAAGATCAAAAATTGATCCATGTATTTATTACTTAGTGAATGATTCAATAATGATTTATATTGCAGTATGGGTAGATGATTTCTTGATTGTTACAAGTAATAAGAGAACAGCAACAGATGTCAAGGAGAAATTAAAAGAGGAACTCTGTATGAAAGATCTTGGTGAAGTGCATCAATGCATTGGCATAAATATAAATAGAACTCGTGAGGCAGGTGTGATCATGATAGATCAAGAGAAATATATAAACCTAGTTTTGGAACGCTTTGGCATGTCAGACTGCAAACCAGTGCGGACTCCAATAGAGGTAAATACAAAATTTGATAAGATATCTGAGGATGAAGATGGCAACTTCCCATATAGAGAAGCGGTGGGATGTCTTATATATCTGGCACAGGTCACTAGACCTGATATTACCTATGCAGTAAATAAACTGAGTCAGTATTGTAATGGTCCAAAGATTCAACATTGGCTTGGAGTTAAAAGAGTCATGAGATATCTCCAGGGAACCAAGAATCTGAAGATACATTATGTCAAGGAAGACTCGAGTAACATAACTGGGTACTGTGATGCAGACTGGGCTAGTGACCCACATGACCGGAGATCTTGCACCGGGTATACTTTTATTTTTCAGAATGCTTGTATATCTTGGAATTCCTGCAAACAACAGACTGTGGCACTATCTACAGCCGAGGCAGAATATATGGCGATGGCGGCGGCGACACAGGAAGCCTTGTGGCTTCAACAACTGCAAGCTGAACTGGGTCAAGGCTTGAATAGTGCATTACATTTATATAGTGATAATCAGAGTGCAATAAGACTGGCAGCTACAGACTGTTACAAGCCAAAAACTAAACATATAGATATTAGACTACACTTTATTCGTGAAAATATTGCTAATTCTAAAGTTCAATTTTTATTTGTAAATGGTTGTAACATGGTTGCTGATAACTTAACAAAGGGTGTAACATATGAAAAACATTTGTTTTGTAATAGAAAAATGGGTTTGCGTTCAGAAGGGAGTGTTGGTGTTTGAGAACGCAACCTAAATTGTTATGTTGGTCAAATTGATGTAAATATTTTATAGTGTTAGGTTGGCAACCTTCTTTTTTTTTTTCCTCCGTTTTTTGTGTCACGTTGATATACTGCTGTGAAAGTTTTTTTACTCAATATATGTTATAATTTTACCGAACTCTAAACAGTTTTATTTAATAAACCACCTCATTAAATCAACAAATACAAATGTACACAACTAGCTTAAATATTATTACAACAATGTTTTAACCATTAAACAAAACAGAAGTTGTAAAATCAGCTCGATAACAAAAGTGAGAGGAATCGAGTTTAAAAGATGCATTGAGAAAAGCATGACAATCATGCATTGCATAACAATGAGAAAGAAATATATATATACATATGTCGTAAAGTCGTGCGGGGCCGGCGGAATACATATATATGTGTATATATACATACGACACATACATACACATATATATATATATATATATACACACAACAAAAAATATAGATACATACCTTCATTATTATATTAATATTATGCTTGCCCTACTCGCAAACATGCACTGCATAATCTTGGAAAGAAAAAAAATATATATATATATGAATAAAAAAGAAAAAATATTAAAGAAAAAATATTTTTCCACGTATACACTTATTCCCATACACACATAAACCTACTCAAATGTTTCCATAGTTAAGTTCCAGTTTTAGTTTGGTTAGGTGGAGGTAGAAGAGTCAATTTTATGCCTTTTTTAAAAAGTTCCCTTGTTCCTAAGAAAATATCAGTTTTGGAAAACTTTGTATTATACAGTCGTGGAAGACGAGTTAGAATCGAGTTAATTCCGTAATTCGTTTTGTGAAACGGTATATGAAAAAGTGGAGTGTGCCGCGTATGGTAATCCGGTACGCAGAACGACAAGCCAGATAGAAGATCAGAACTATCTAGACGGCCATGTATTATATCCCATAGAACCCCCATATCAAGTACCTGACGTCGTTCCTCAAGAGATAAGAGCCAGAAATAATGACAACTTTCAGCATATGTTTCCGTCTCCACAACATTGAATTTATACTTGAGGTGTCGTATGAATTTCTTCTGGATACGTTCTATTCTAGAGATGTAAATAGCATATCTAGGGCTCCAGATAGGACTGGCATAATCAAGTATACTAGGCACGAAAGCATAATATACAACCTTGATGGTGGCCAAGGAGCTGAACAGACGACAAGTACGCATCACAAAGCCCAGACTTCGAAACGCCCTAACCCTATTAACTATCACATCAATATGCTGAGACATAAGCATTTTGGAGTCCAGAAGTACTCCCAGATCCCTCACGACATCAACCCTCTCAACCACAACACCGTTAAATTTATATTGTACAATATAGGCTTCTTTTTCCGACTAAAAGTAATGGTGCTACATTTATTTATGCTTAAGTTTATATTGTTGTCTTTGTAATATTTAAAAAGGTTGTTTAAGTCGTCCTGTAAAAGTATACAATCATTAATTGAATTGATTCGCATGAAGACTTTCTTATCATCGGCGTAAAGTAGATGACTAGCATTAGCAAAACAGTTAGATATATCATAGATGTAAGCGTTGTAGAAGAGAGGACCGAGATGCGACCCCTGTGGAACTCCAGATGGGACACAAATATACTCCGAACGGAATCCACCCAGCACCACTGCCTGTGATCGATTTGATAAGTAAGATATTACCCATCTCATTAAATCCCCATGAATACCCAGTAGTTGCAGCTTGCCAACAAGTATGCTGTGATCAACACGATCAAAAGCTTTCTCAAAGTCGGTGTAAATAACGTCCACCTGTCCACCTCCCTCCATGTTATTAAGTACAAAATCAGTAAATAGCCCTAGGTTAGACGTAGTAGACCGTCCCTTGTGAAAACCATGTTGAGACTCGGGTATTCTGAGACAAATTACTGGATAAATCTGTTGATACACTACTTTCTCCAACAATTTTGCAAGAATATTTAGAATGGAAATAGGGCGATAATTCTTAATTTCTCTTTTAGACCCTTTCTTGAAAATAGGGACTATTTGGGCTCTTTTCCAAATAAGAGGGAATCGGCACTCCTTTAATGATCTTTGAAACAACATGGTTACTGGTTTAGCGAGACTGTCAGTACAATAGGAAAGAAAGCACGGAGGAACTTCATCACAGCCAGGCCCTTTAGAACGGTCCAAAGTACTAAGCAATTTAAGTACTGTATCTTCAGAAACGGTGACGCTGGAAATCGACCCACTATAAACTGTTGACTCAACAGTGTTATTATTACTATACGTAGAAGATGACTGAGTAAAAACACTTTTAAAGAATCCATTGAAAGCCTCACATATTTTATTATTACTCACATATATTAGAGGCCACCTTCAAAGGATTCTCCATTCAAGGTGAAACAATTAGAGTAAGATGAGCGACCTTTTTTAGCCTTTACGTATTTCCAGAAATACCTTGGATTATGTTTTATGTTGTCCTCTGCATTCTCATTGAATGCGGTAAAACAGCTGTTTTGTACACGCTTCTGTCGAGCACGTAAGAAAGAAAATTCACCATAGTCCCGCATATTGCCATACTTTTTCTTTATTACTTTATTTTTTTCATGTATGATTTTCAACAAAGCTGGGCTATTTTATTTTTATTTTATTTTATTTTATTTGGGACAACAAACGGTTAACACAATACATGATAATACAGTGATATGTTACAATAAACATGTATAGGTCATTGTGAAACCCACACCGCTATCCACATGTTACTAAGTCGTGTTAAACTCGATATAAAACAAAGCGTCTGAAATTAGGTTGTTACATTTAAGAAACAAAAAAAAAAATGAATTATCAAAAAGACAGTAGTTAAAGTTTATTATGTTACATTAGGAGTGCGTAAGGAAATCAGTTGTTCTCAAATTGACTTTTTAAATTGATATGTATTGCTTGCAAAAATGTCTACATGAGAAAACGTTTTGTTGATTGTATCGAGCAAGCGACATAAAGGCGCGCGTTCACCTGCACGCGTATAACACCGCGGCGTGTAGAATACCCGTAACGGACGCACCCGGCGCCGGTACACCGTGTGAGGTACGACATAACACAGTTTGTCGCTCAGCTCCACACAATCAAACTTATTATTACAGATGGCGTGTATAGCCATGGTGCCAAGAAGTGTTCGCCTATCTTGCAGGCTCAGCAGGTTGTACCTGTCTAGCAGTTGATTGTATGACTGGCGGATACGACAAATTTTATAGTTAACCTTATGCAAAAATCTTCGCTGTACCTTTTCTAGCATGACCACATATTTCTGATATATAGGATTCCAAATAGGTGTGGCGTATTCTAGTTGCGGACGAACAATCGTTTTAAATAAGTATAGAAATGTAGAGGGTCACTTAAAATCGCACGCTTTTCTGAATACAAAATTACTTATTCTAAGAGCTTTGTCTTTGATTGCATTAATGTGATGGTCTAGGTGCAATTCAGAGTCAAATAAAATGCCTAGGTCCTTTATGGTCTTAACGGACTTCAGGTATTTATCACATAACCGGTATTTGTAATCAAATATATGACGGTTTTTCATAAAAGTGATTTGGTTACATTTGGAAATACTGAGTTGTAACTTATTCTCAAGACAGTACTTAGCGAATCTATCTAGATCTTGTTGTAATAAGTGAGCATCAGTGACATTTTTTATTGTTTTATAAATTTTTAGATCGTCGGCATACATTAAGAAATGTGAGTTCAAGAAGCAGTTCTTAATGTCGTTGACATATAAAATAAATAACAGAGGCCCGAGAATGGAGCCCTGTGGAACTCCTGATGTTATGCAGATGGTTTCAGATTTAAAACCATTCACTACGACCGTCTGAAGTCTACCCGAGATGTACGATGAGAACCATCTTAATAAGTTTCCACGAATGCCATTGAAGGATATTTTTTTAAATAACAATTCATGATCAACCTTATCGAAACACTTATGAAAATCAGTATATATAGTATCAATTTGTAGTCGTCGATCCATATTCTCAAATAAGTAGTTAGTGAATATCATGAGATTACTCGTAGTGGAACGGCGCCTAACAAAACCGTGCTGTTGAGGTATTACAGTGCTATGAATAATAGGATAGATAATATTGTGAACCAAAGCTTCAAACATTTTCGATAGGATGGAAAGCATTGAGATAGGTCGATAGTTTTCAACGTCTTGTCTGTCACGATTTTTGTGAACGGGGGTGATATTTGCATGTTTCCAGATGGACGGAAATGTGCCCTTCTTGAGGCATTTGTTATATAAAATATAAAGGGGGTATGCCAAGGCATCGGCAGTTGACCTGAAGAAGCAAGCAGGTAGACCATCAGGGCCAGCCCCCTTTGTTGTATCTAAGTTTTTCAAAGCCTGTTTTATTGAGGTTAGTTCGATGTGTATGTCAGCAATTATCTCAGAACTATCACTACAGGGAGTATCCGGTTGCAAATTAGTAGATATAAAAGTTGATGGTTCGAATACAGATTGAAAATAAGAAGAAGATAAGTCGCAGACTTGTGACGGATCTGCAGATTGTATATTTCTATAAAACACTGAACTAGGTATTCTAGATTTATTTTTACAATTGGCAACATATGTCCAAAAATATTTAGTATTAACGGATATACTTTCCTCTACTCGTTTTATATAATTTAAGTAGCAGGAATTACATTCCGCCTTAAACTTGGCACGATACCTCGAAAACAATTCGTAATCACATAAATTGTTGTAGTTTTTCCATTTGCGCCATGCTTTTTCTTTATTTTTGAACATGTGGATGAGTGCTGGTGTAAACCACTTCGGGTATTTAGAGATTTTATAATTGGCGGTGGGTATGTGGGTTCTTATGATGTTATAAATAATATCATAAAACCTTTGCACTGCCTCGTCAGCGCACAATTCAATATAGTGTATTATTAAAATCATTCGAATAGTTGCATGGATACGGCGAGCAATGAACCCGCAGCGTAAGCAGTTTCCACAGTATATCACGTTGCAAGAGTTTGAAAAAGCTAAATTAACAAGTGCAGGGAAATGAGTTTACAGGGGAAGTCAATGTCCCCTGTAAACTTACGTAAACAAACTACATTAAAATCAAAATCTATTCTGTTAAACTTAAATCCATTTATTGATTCAGATAACATCTTACGAGTAAGTGAAACATGATGAAACACCCTATTATCATTCCCGCCAACAGTCGTTTAGCCAGCCTACTAATAAAGCAAGCACATTTGCAAACATTGCATGGTGGTCCGTCGCTAACATTAGCGCATCTCAGAAAGGAATATTGGATTACGGACGGTCTACGAGTCATAAAGAAACATTTAAAAGAATGCGTTACGTGTAAACGAAACCATCCGCTTAAGCAAAATCAACTGATGGGCGACCTTCCGGAAGCTAGAGTGAACCTTGCTCCGCCATTTTACCACACCGGAGTAGACTATACTGGATTCATGGACGTCAAGTTGAATAGAAGCCGGGGTGCGAAAACAACGAAAGGCTATGTTGCTGTTTTCATCTGCATGGTAACTAAAGCTGTGCATTTGGAGATGGTATCTGACCTCACCAGCTCGGCATTTATTGCCGCCCTGCGAAGAATGGCTGCAAGACGAGGGGCTCCAGCGCATATTTATAGTGATAATGGCACTAATTTCCACGGAGCTAATAATATTTTAAGAAAAGAATACCAGCAAATAATAAAAACATTTGACAACAGCTTTTTATCAGAAGTAGTAAATATGGGAATAGAATGGCACTTCAATGCGCCAGCATGGCCAAGTGCAGGGGGCATATGGGAACGTGCTGTTCGAAGCCTTAAACATCACCTGAAGCGCGTGGTGGGAGAACAGAAGCTCACTTTTGAGGAATATTCCACCCTTCTGACGCAAGTGGAAGCGTGTTTAAACTCCAGACCTCTCTGCGCTCTAACAGAAGACACAGAAAACTTAAACGTTTTAACGCCAGCCCATTTCTTAAAAGGAAGACCGGGAGATACTATCATAGAAACAGCCGAAGACGCAAGAAGTAGATGGTCCTTAATTAATAAAATAGTTAAGGAAATATGGAAGAAATGGAAGTCGGAATATCTAACACAGTTACAAGCCCGGAGGAAATGGATGAACCCACAACAAAACATTCAATTAAATGATATTGTAGTTATTCACGAAGACAACTTGCCAGCCGGAAGGTGGGCCCTCGGGAGAGTAATAGAGACTCACCCAGGAGCTGACGGTTATGTGCGAGTTGTGACATTGCAGACCCAAAACGGACAAATAAAAAGGCCTGTAGTGAAATTATCTTTACTGCCGCTTACTAACAAATCTAAATTAGAATCGCAGGCGAAAAATATATCTCATACTCAACAAACAAATCAAAAACGAAGCACTTTCAACTCTAACAAATCGAAGGGAGTAACATTATCAACAATTTTGACAATTATTATATATTTTTTGACATTATTCACTAACGTATTAGGAGCAACTACCATTACAGAATTACGAAAGAATCAGACGTTATACTTCGATCATAAAACATAATTACAACTAAGCAGAGATCAATGGACCCTCGTGGTTTACTATGACATGGCACCTTATTGGGAAGGGAACACTGCATTTGAAAAATTATATAAATATTTAGAACATTCGTGCTCACAGACAGACGAAAATGATCAATGCCTTCTTATTATGCATCATTTAAATCACAACTTCTTAGAAATACAATACTTTAACCGATTATTGCAAAATCAACTATTTCATAGTCACACCAGACGGCGTCGGGGCCTTATCAACGGAGTCGGCTATGTAGCGAACAGTCTCTTCGGCGTATTAGATGAACGATTCGCAGAAAAGTACTCCAAAGATATAAGTAAAATAAAGCAAGATCAATCTCATCTATTTAAACTATGGAAAAATCAAACGTCGCTCGTAGAGTCTGAGTATAATTTCCTAAAAAGGACCGAAAATATTATATCAAAACATCATAAAATTATCAACAAACAGTTCAACAAGGTAGAAAAATCTATTGCAAATATAGAAAAACAAGTAAATCTACAAACACAAACCGCTAATTTTGCTCTGACCGCTATAACTGCAGAAAGTATGTTACAAACCTTAGAAGATATTCAAGGAACTTTATTGGATACAGCAACAGATTTGTATCAAGGATTTTAACATACATTTAATAACTCCCGAGCAATTAAAAAAGGAACTCAATACAATTTCTGGGTTAATGCCTTCTGACGTCACTATACCTATTCAAAATATACAATCAGATATGAGAGAGCTGTATAAGTTATTAAGAGTAAAAGCAAGAATGACAGAAGCATTCTTCATATTTGAAATTAAAATCCCGTTGATAAGTAGAGATACGTATGATCTATACCAAATTATACCGATACCGCAAAGAATAAATAATTACACCTCAAACATTACACCTAGATCATCTTTAACAGCTATTAACTTGCAAAAGGATTCGTTTATACCTGTGTCACAGGAAGATTTAATAAACTGTTTACCTAGAGACAGTTTAACTATCATCTGTAATCTTCTGAAACCAATATATAAAATGAAAAATGATTGGGACCTTTGTCTGAAAAATGAAGAAAAAATTAACGAATGCCTAACAAATACAGTTTCATGCCAAAACAATCGGTATAGTTTATCGAATACGAATACCTACTTGTACTTATGTTGTGCTCAATGTCATGTTCGTACAATATGTAAGGATCAGATTACTGCCTATCAATTGTCTAGCCCGAGTCTAATAAACGTAGACGGTAATTGCATAATAAAAACAGATAATTTTACTGATTATACTCACCAAAATCAACAAAGTATACTTAACATCGAAGAAAAAATAGACACAAACTTTGTGGCTCCGATTAACCACATAATAAATATAAGCCTTGATCAATTTACTACAGAAAACATTAACATAAATGATAACTTATCAAAACAGATAGAAGAGAAAATAAAATTATTGAAAGAAAATGAGTTCTCGACAGACTCTTACGATTTGTCCTATAATGACATTCATCATTATGCATTAATTTACGGGATAATCGGAATAGCTATATGAATTGGCATTATTTGGACTTGGCGAAGACTACGAAGCCACAGGAGCAAGGCTGCAACGGTGAGGGCGGAGCCCACGTCAGCGAGTATCCCGGAGGCGCCGGAGGCGACATTGGAGCTTAGAACAAACCCACAGCCTGCCGCCCGCGCCTCCCGCTCCGTCAGCATGTGTCAAGTGAATGATATCAGTGAGTGTGATAGTGCGCGGGTGCGTAAAGTTAATAGTGAAACAGAGCTAAAGGTGCCGAAAATACAAGTGTTTAAGGAAGACTGAGTTATGTTTTTATAAACCTTACTTAAATAAGCATATTTAACTATCATATATTGTTTAACATAACATTAGATATAATAAAATTAAATTGTTTAATTATCTTGTCTCATCATCATCACCATATAACACTCATTAAATAATGTATCACTCCCTATTTTCCCGCCCGGGAATATGTTCGGTGCATAATCGAACATGTAATAGTTGCATTTTGTATACCTACGATTAATAACAATGTATTTAAAGTAGGTCATTGTCCGCGCTATACTGTCATCAAATCGTTTACGTAAATCAGTGTATTTTTTACCGTTCATACAATCGGATGCACTCATAAATATTCATATCATTTTAACATAAACAGTAACATAACATTTTTGTGAACATGTAACTGTTGTTAATAAAAGATTAAGTGAACCGTTACAATTAACAACAGTTACAAACATTTAATAAATATAACATAATTTTCGTAATCAATTTTATCATTTAACATTCCACCAAGCTCAGGCACCAACAGATGCTCAGAAGATTCTGAGTAAAATGAAGGAGACTTACTGATAACATTGAAAGGAAGATGATTCCTAAGATATAAATCCACTCCACCACCTCCCTTACCAGTTCTATCGTTACGAATCAAATGAAAGCCGGGAAGGTAATACGAGGAATTAGGGAGACAAGGTTTTAAAAATGTTTCCGATACCAAAATAGCATGAAGATATTGATTACCAGAAAATGTAGATAGTAAGTCCGGACACTCTGAGCGTTAATGTGTACCACATTAAAGTTTTTGGGGTAAGCAGAAAAGTTGCTTTTCAAACGTACGTAACGTTACGTAGTACATTGTATAAAAATATGGTATAATAATAAAACAAACTAAGATTAAAAAAAATAAAATAAAAGCTAATACATACAACGTGTCCCAAAATTCAACGATAAGCGGGCGCCAAGAGGTACCCTTGCTCATGTGTACTTATGGAAAAATAAGAAAAAAATTATATCTTACCTTTTTTATTATAAAATTAAATTCGAAAATCTTCGAAAATTTACACCTTTTATGATATTTTCAACTACCACGACCACAACTTCTCAATTATGTTCAATCTTTTTTTGGTATCGGATACCTAAGTAGCACTACTATTCGCTACAACTCATTCGAAAATTTTCAATTGAATTTTATTTTATAATAAAAAAGATTAATAAGATATAATTTTTTTCTTATTTTTCCATAAGTACACATGAGCAGGTCTACCTCTTGGCGCCCGCTTATCGTTGAATTTTGGGACACGTTGTATATATAAAATAAAATAAAGCAAGTGGGTGTTTTCTGTAATTTATCTACACGCCGGCAGTGTGGAAGAAAATCACATTCAAAAAGCTACATTATTCACAATGGTATAAACAAAATTCATGGCTGTATGGAAATATTCCTATGCATAGTCATAACAAAAGAAAATATTGATATTATAATTTGACAGATGGACAATAACAAGCAAAACAATAATATTAAATGTGAAATAGTGAAAATACGCTACAACTATTATTTAAGCCACCTAGAAAACCAGCTAAATTATATTGTTAGTGTTAACCAGTCAAACCATATTGTTAAATTATAAGAGTGGACAACAAACTGTGTATATTAATGTTCTGAAGCTAAGGCGGTAAGTTCTGTCATCGATTCCAACTTTCACCTTTTGCCATTTGGAGTCTTGATGTGAATCGTCCCATCTAGTGTCCAACAATTGAAAACGCCAAATCTCTGTCTTGCAGCCGTAAATACGTCGTGTCGGGTCTTGGTTAAGAACTCTGAAAGAGTTATCTTTGTACCTTTAAGCATGGTCTTACTTTTCCAAAGAGCGGCCCGTACCGATGTTCCAGCGAATTTAACAACTATAGGTCGCGGCTTGCTACTGTTATTCATTGCTTTGTCCATCCTGAAACTAGCAACTATGCTGTTGATAGTGAGAGAAGGTACAGAACATCTCAAAGCTAAGCTGGAAACTATCTTAGCACTCGTATTTTCGCCGGATTGCTCAGGCACGCCATGTACAAGAAGCATTTTATTACGGAAACGCATCTCCAGGCGATCGACATTGTTGCGTAGAGTATCTATTGTAAACTTGTTTTAGGTAAAAGTAATGAAATGACTATACTTTGCGATTTAAATACTATAATTATTATATTAAACTCATTAATACAAATAAATAATATACGATAATATGTTAAAACTGTTTTAAAATAATTTTAACATATGTCATTATCTCTAAGTTTTTTTTTCTATAATGGTAACATTTGTAAATCGGAAGCACATCCGCCATCTTGCATTGAGACTATAAAAGCTAAATGACGGATGTGCACATGGTCAGTTGGTTTTTGTAAGCATCGACGGATGGTCGATGTCTATGGTTATTACAAGAAGTATATGGTATTAAAATCAGTTGTTATCACGAAGATAGTTCTTATTTCAAGTCTTCAACAACTCAGAAGTGGGATTACCGTGCACAAAATGTAAGTACTTTATTGTTTCATTTTGCAAATGTATCCATACCTTTTCTATTTTTTTTTCTCTTACCTGCAGAATTTTAAGTATAGATACGAAATAAGAAAGTAAATTAATACAAATACGTAATATTTTATTCTCTCGCTGCTAATTACTTTTACTAATTACTTTTTGCTAATTACAACATGAAAAGATTTACTTTTTTTTTTAAATTAGCTGAAATACCAATTACTTAAAATACAGTAAAACAGACTAATATTACATGTATGTTACTAAAGAATAATTTTGATAGACACTTGCACGATATTTATAATTAAGTCTAGGTTAATCGATTAAGACTACCATATACTTTATCGTAAACTTTTTTTTTTAATAGAGATCAAATAGTAATATTATCTTTTAATGCTTTGATTTTTTTTTACGTTTTTCATTGTTATATCGGTGTATGCATGTAACCTATAAGAGGTACCTCCTTTTCCTTGTCCTGACCTTAGCCAGGGCTACTCTCTGGAGGTCTTCCTTTACCTGACCTTAGCCAGGGCTACTCTCTGGAGGTCTTTCTTTTCCCGACTTTAGCCAGGGCTACTCCCTGGAGGTCTTCCTTTACCTGACCTTAGCCAGGGCTACTCCCTGGAGGTCTTCCTTTACCTGACTTTAGCCAGGGCTACTCTCTTAAGGACTTCCTATTACCTGCTCTATCTCACTTATACAAAAAAAAGAAAAACAATTGTTTTATCAATGTATGCTTGAACTCTAAGTCCGTCAAGAATAGTTACATGTACTTTTAAAAGTTTCAGATGCCACGGAAATCGAAAGACAAACGTTCAAAAAAAAGGACATCACGCCGACGGAGGAGTTCTTCTGATGATGACAACAGTCGGTGCCAAAGGGATTCCAGTTCACGCTCAAGATCTTCTCATACATCTTCATCGAAATCACGTGAGTCTCAACCTAGGTCTCGGATGAGACACAATGAAACTGTCAACCCTGTATTAGTAAGCCAAAACCAACATTTACAACCCGCTGATACCACTGTTTGGATTGACAAAATTTTAGATGTTATAAAAAACTGTTCTGATAGAGGTGATAGATTTCCGTTAATGAATGTGATTCCCGAGTTTGACCCTTTGTCTAAAGAACAGACGGTAGATAAATGGATCCACAAAGTTGATGAATGTGCCCAAATTTATGGTTGGAATAATAAACAAATCGTATATTATGCTTTACCTAAACTTACGGGCGTTGCCATGACTTGGTACAGGGGTCTACCGTCTCTTCTTCACACATGGGAAGAATGGAAAATAAAATTATTAGAGTCTTTTCCTACTAGAGAAAATTATGCAGAACTATTAACCGACATGTTGGCGAAAAAAGCCAGATTTGGAGAATCATTAGAACTTTATTATTACGCGAAAATAAATCTTTTAAATAGGTGTGGTATATATAACAAGAAGGCTGTCGACTGCTTAATTTTCGGTATAGAAGATAGAGGTATTCGTTTTAGTGCTCAAGGAGCTCAATTTATAGAACCCGAGGAATTACTTAAATATTTTAAGACTATAAAAATTGGACATAGTCGAGATTTTGATCATAAGGTTAAAACTAAAGATTCTAACCATATTGTAAGCTCTTCTGGAACAGGGAAATCAATAAAGCCTATATACTTACAACACTAAACTTACATGCTATAACTGCAATGAGGTTGGACATTCTTTCTATAGATGTCCAAAACCAACCATTAGGTGTACAAATTGCAAATGGAGAGGTCACACTTTTGATAAGTGCCCTAAATTAATTAGAGACCAATCTAATAAGATTGAAAATACGCAAACAGTAATGGAAGTCTCTGTTAATTCACGTTTAGATACAAAATATAAATTACCCGTAAAAATTAATGGTATCACCATTACGTCACATATAGATTTAGGTAGTGAATGTACTCTCATTCGAATTAGTGATGCAAAAGCGCTTAACATTAAATGGCAAACTGTTGATTCTCCTTTCCTGAAGGGTTTGGGCAATGTTCCCTATCTCCCGATTGGTCGAGCTTACGTGACTATAGATGTACAAGGTGTAATTGAAAAAGATGTTGAGGTGTTAATCATCCATGATCACATGATAAGCCATCCCGTACGCATAGGTCATACTTATACAGAACGTCCATCAATTACGATAGTAAAGACTCCTACTGATCTGATAGTTAAAAGATGCATAAACTCTGAGCAGGTCAAGCTCTTTTTGATCTCAATATCCGATACTATATTGACGATCGATGGGTTATCATCTATCTCTGTTAAGGCAGCTAACTCTAATTATTCTGGTAACATTTATGTAAATGGAACTATTAGGGGTCCAATAGGACAAGAACATTTTCTTTTGCCTGGTGGATATAGACTTTCTAATGGTGAAGGATGCTTACTTGTTCAAAATTTGAGTGGGAAAGAATTAACTATAAATTCTAATAGTTTGATAACGCGTTCAAATACTGTAAAAGAAATAGTTAAAAATAAAGAAAGCGATAGTCCTGCCTACGTTTTGAATATTAGCCGGGAGGAGGAAAAAACATTAAATTACGGAGAACTAGATCAAGATCAAAGGGAAAAACTCTTAGAACTACTCCATAAATATAAAGAATGTTTTTCATCGAATCTCCATGAATTAGGTTTTACCTCTGTCACGGAAATGACTATAAATCTCAAGGACTCTCAACCTGTCGTTTACAGGCCCTATCGTCTCTCGATACCCGATAGGAAATTGGTACAAGATATGATACAGGAAATGTTAGACTGTAACATAATTCGTGAATCAACATCTTCATATGCCAGTCCTATAGTATTGGTTCAAAAGAAATCTGGTGATAAAAGGTTATGTGTAGACTATAGGGCCCTGAATAACAAAACCATAAAAGAGCATTACCCACTTCCTAGAATAGAAGATCAACTGGATTTATTAGCCGGTACAAAAATGTTTATAACCTTAGATCTTGCGTCTGGCTACTACCAAATACCAATTTCTGAAAACTCTCGCCATGTTACCGCATTCGTCACCCCGGACGGGCAATATGAATATAATAGAATGCCGTTTGGGCTAGTGAATGCCCCGTCAGTTTTTCAAAGAACTATAAATAAAATATTGTGTAAGGCTAGGGCTAAATACGCTCTTATATATTGGATGATATTCTGATTCCCGTAAAAACATTTGACGAGGGTCTACAGCGGTTGGAGGAAATTTTGAAACTGCTCAAGGAAGGTGGACTGACCTTAAAGTTATGCAAATGTAGATTTTTCTTTTCTAAAATAGATTATCTTGGTTTCGAAATAAGTGAAGACGGCATCAGGCCAGGAATACTGAAAACTGAAGCAGTTTCAAAATTTACACCACCACGAAATCAGCACGATGTTAGGCGATTCCTTGGTTTGGCAAGTTTTTTTCGTCGCTTTGTGAAAGATTTTGCTTTAATCGCAAAACCTTTGACAAGCTTACTCAAAAAAGAATCGTCATGGCAGTGGGGTAAGGAAGAACAACAGTCTTTTGAAACACTGAAAGAAAAGCTGATTCAAAGACCAGTACTTGCCTTGTATGATCCCGCGGCAGAAACCCAGCTTCATACAGATGCAAGCCAAATGGGTATAGCCGGAATTCTTTTGCAAAAGAATAAAGCTGGATTGTTGCAACCAATTGCTTATTACAGCCGGCAAACAAACAAGGATGAACAAAAACTACATTCTTTTGAGTTAGAAACCCTCGCTGTAATCGCGTCTCTAAACAGGTTCCGCGTTTATCTATTAGGTATACCGTTTATCATATGCACAGACTGTAACTCCTTGCGCACTGCCCTGACAAAGCGTGATTTGATTCCACGAATTGCTAGATGGTGGATACAGTTTCAAGAATTTGACTGTACTATTGAACATAGGCCAGGAGATAAAATGCAGCATGTCGACGCACTTAGTAGGAATGCAATACAAAACTGTGCTAACGAGACTCAGATGTTGGAAATACTAACCGTTAACTCTGAAGATTGGATTGCTACTATACAGGAAAGTGACGAGGAAATTAAACAAATTAAAGACACTCTTATGCGCCCCGAAACCGAAAACATAATGGATATTGTGAAAAACTATAAGTTAAAAAACGGTAGAGTTTATCGTGTAATTGACCCGAATACGTTACGTTGGTTAGTGCCTAAATCAGCCCGATGGCAAATTTTGCAGGCAAATCATGATTCTGTCGGTCATTTCGGATTTGAGAAAACTCTTGATCGTATAAAATCGTTTTACTAGTTTCCTAAAATGCGACGGTTCATTAAAAAATACGTTTCTGCATGTATTGAGTGTGCACATCACAAAATACCTGGTGGTTCTAAATCAGGTCAGTTAAATCCCATTCCTAAAATAGAAGTGCCTTTCCACACTATTCATGCGGATCATTTAGGTCCATTTAATAAAAGTAAAGGTAAAAATACATATATACTCGTTATTGTAGACGCCTTTACTAAGTATATTAATTTATTTGCCGTTCCTAACACTAAGTCCTCTACAACTATTAAACGATTCCGTGAACATTTTAGTTATTTTGGTACACCTACTAGGCTAATCACAGATCAAGGTACTAGCTTCACTAGTAAGAAGTTCAAAGATTTCATAAAAGATAAGGGAATAAAACATATTTACAACGCAGTCGCTACCCCTCGTGCAAATGGACAAGTGGAACGATATAATCGAACGATTTTAGCAGCTTTAGGCGCGATGTCTCATGACAAACCTAAAAGTAGTTGGGATGAATACCTTCCCGACATCCAATTAGGCATAAACACTACTGTACATGCAATAACAAAAAAGACACCCACCGAACTACTTTTTGGACGCCGAGTCACATGTCCATCCGAAGGTATTCTAAATGAAGTTATAAACGATGTAGGTAACGGTATTCTACAGGGCACTATAGGTGATGCTAGGGATAAAGCAAAAGCTCTGATTGACACTCAACAATCTAAAGCCAAAACAAGGTATGATAAGACCAGAAAATCGAAACAATATAATGTTGGTGATCTGGTGAGACTAGTCAGGGCGATCCCTAGCTTAGATGGTCAGTCTAGGAAATTAGAGCCTAGGTTACGTGGGCCTTACCGTATCAAAAAAGTGTTACCCAACGATAGGTATGTTGTCGAGGATACTCCCCTCACAAAAAAAGGTAGACGTTATGAGGCTGTCGTGGCAGTGGATAAATTATACCCGTGGCTAAGTTTTGGTATGACCTGTGATGACAGTAGCGGCGCTAGTGACGATGAAAACATTTCGGATGTTCGAAGTGATATTAATGATTAGCTATAGAAATGCATCAAATGTGTACATAATATTCAGGGTGTACACGTTGCCTGGTCACCTTTCTATGTAACTCGGGGCTTGAATGATAACATGATATATAAGCGGTAACCGAATAGTAACGTCGCAGATTGTGAGGCTCGAGAACATTTTAGTGTACAAACTATAGTTTACATTATAATGTGTATATGATATTCAGGGTGTACACATTGCCTAGTCACCTTTCGATATGGCTTACTATTTGGGGCTTGAATTTCATATGTTATAGCCGGTAACCGAGTAGATGATTGTGGGGCTTTAGAGAATTCCATGTGAATGGTTAGTCATTAAGAATAACATAATTAGCATAAGAACTTTATTATTTGATGAATAATTATATATAGAATGAAAGAATAGATTTGTTTAATACATGTTGTTCCTATTTATTATTTTCATTATTGCATATTATACCTAAGAGAAAAAAAAATAAACATATTAAGAAACAAATTATTGTTTATTGATGACGATGATCTGCTGTTATTGTTGTTATTATCTTTTTTTGTTTCCTTCTGCTTGTAGTTGATTGATTTCATGTGATAATGATTTTGTATATTAATCTTACATTACAATTGTTAAATTAATACAACGATGGGTCTCGTTGTTCTCAGGATGACCGAGCTGTAAACTTGTTTTAGGTAAAAGTAATGAAATGACTATACTTTGCGATTTAAATATTATAATTATTATATTAAACTCATTAATACAAATAAATAATATACGATAATATGTTAAAACTGTTTTAAAATAATTTTAACATATGTCATTATCTCTAAGTTTTTTTTTCTATAATGGTAACATTTGTAAATCGGAAGCACATCCGCCATCTTGCATTGAGACTATAAAAGCTAAATGACGGATGTGCACATGGTCAGTTGGTTTTTGTAAGCATCGACGGATGGTCGATGTCTATGGTTATTACAAGAAGTATATGGTATTAAAATCAGTTGTTATCACGAAGATAGTTCTTATTTCAAGTCTTCAACACTATTTCGGCACGAAGTACTGAGAGACCACTACATATAAACGCCTTGAAATTCAAAAATTCAGTGTTAAGTGCAGCTATAGTGGGACTCTTACGTGCAGTGGTTGTTGCTTGATTCAGCTCATCCTTGAATTCTGCCATTTTTGCTTCAAACATCTTGGACATATTGTTTAAATTCTTCTCCAACTGTGAGTGGTCCTAATCCATAGTGCAACTTTTTGAAGAAGAGTGTCAAAGGAAAACAAACACTGCAGGCGAGTAGATCCACCTATACTTTGTGGAATAGCATAGAAATATTTTAATTTATAACAATCTATAAATTTATTTTTAAAATATAAATGGAGCTTAAAATTTTTGGTGTTTAATTGGCAACTACCCCCGAAAAACAAAAGAAGAGCTTTGTGCCACACCCGATCGAAGGCTTTCGCTTTGTCCAAACTTACTGCCAGGGCCTCCCCTTTGTTTCAATTATGTGTCAAGTAAACTAGAAGATCGCCAGCAGAGCGACCACTACGAAATCCGTATTAAGAATAAGAATATTTTTATTGACATTTACACCATAACATTACAATCAACAAAAACAAACAGATCAGACAATAACTTTCAGAATTCATATCTATAAATCTATATATGTGTGGTTATATTGTGCGAAGGCCAATTAGGACCCTGTCTCAGCTAATGTCGCTACTGTGTTTTATCACAGTACCGACGCTGGTATTATGACAGGGCCTATGTAGTGACGTATTGTGTGTGTGTATGCTATAACGTGTGTGTGTGTGTGCTATAACGTGTGGTGTGTGTGTGTGTGTGTGTGTGTGTGTGTTTATATATATGTAAATGCGTTCTATCTAAAAACTAGTTGTAGTTGTGACATATATATAATTTGTATACGTATTAAAATATAGTGGAAAGTATAGGTATACATATAGATATAACAAAAGTAAATATAAAATATTACTACAATACACAGATAAATAGTACGTGAAATAATAAACATAAAAATATATAGTATTAATTACAAAAATAATATAAACATCAACATCACGTTCCACTTCGCATCGAATCAAAGATATCGATACCTTGACGTATCGATTCCTTCCGCGTATCCCTCCCTATCACTGTCAATGTCACCAAAGGGTAGCAAATGTGCCACGCGTAAAAATGTGCTGCCACGTATTAATAATATTTATTATATCAATAGACCCATGTAATACTACATTTCATGTTCAAGTAAAGTTTGTAGCAGCCATAGAACATGGACTATTGACACAGGGCATTCATAATTCTTGAGGGGGATCATAGTCAATAAAGTTACATCGTGCTTAATGATCGACATTGTGCAGCAAAAGCAAACTGAATGCCCGAAACTTATCCTGCCTAAAATTGCGTGAATCAACAGACAGTAAGTAGATCCAACGAATATACAGCTTTAAGTTTTGTATGTATGAGCAGCGGTCGCGAATTGCTGCTGTAACAAATACCGTTTGACCGACTCTCTAAAAGTACCTATCGTTTTCAGGTCACGCAATGGTGGATGTAGGACATTCCAGCAGCGGGAGGCCGCAAATCTAAATGATCCCCGGAAGGCCGTTGTACGATGTTTAGGTGTAAGAAAGACATTTTTGCAGGCCCTTTTAGGATATTTACTACAATCTTGAGCCCATGTAAGTTTTTCATGTAAATATTTTGGTCTGCCTGTTATTGCAATATTAAACATCAATGTTGTAAGATGTAACTGTCTGCGAGCTTCCATTTTTAATAAATTATTATTGTTAAGAAATGGGGGTAACATAAGACCTAGGTGGAACACTATAACAA
>OU893352.1:10361178-10376608 GCA_918026875.4 Diatraea saccharalis | reverse complement strand
ATCATCTCTTTCGTTCTTACTCTGTATTATTCCGCGAACTTAACGTTTCTAATATATGCCGATTTAGCTTTAAACTGCGAACGGAGTTTTCTTCTTTTTAACATCACCACTACTCCCACAGATTTTATAAAATTTAATATAATCTTATGATATCCATGAATTATATAATTTATAATAATAATAATAATTAGAATAACAAACATATAAAATATACATTATATTTTAATAATTGTATGAATATTACTGTATACGTAATTGTATAATATTTTATATGCATATGAAATGTTGAATATTAATGTAAAAAAAAAAAATATATTTGACTTTAAACATATTTTATTGATACACTAAATATCTTTTAATTATAGCTAAGTAATAATAATAAAATTGCAATGAGAAAACATGCTCATTTCACTATACATCTTCATACTAAATCTCGATCGCTATACAGCGTGTTTGGTAATACCTGTATAATCCCGAAACATGGCCATACAACCTAGCACAAAGAACACAATTGATAGGTCAAAAAACAATTTCATGTAAATTGATATTTTCATACAAATATTTGAACAATTTGTTTTCAATTACTATGCTACAACCCTGTAAGCTTACACGTGCCGTCCCGGCGCACTCGCTCTTTCTCTCTCTCTCTCTCTCATTACCTCTCACTCTCTCGTTTCCTTGAATACATTTTGATGTTGCCGACGCGCGCACTCGACTACGTATGAGTTTACTTGTAATTAAAATAATTTAAGATTAAATAGGTACATACCTATAGCGTTCTAATCACTCTTTCAGCTTTCACTTGTCAACATTACCTACACTTCACCTCCACTTTATCAGTCCAGGGTCTCGATATACCGGCCACCGCATAAAACACACATCTCCATTCGACTCGACACAGACCGTGTCGTGTTACTCTCGACGTAAAGTCATATCCTCTGTCTCGATGGAATAGGTGATCGGCCGGCCTGCCTGTGGCACACTATGGAATGAACCAGTTGTATGTAACCAATTCACAAATGCCGCGAATCACCGGTAAGAAGGAAAACGTCGATGGTTTTCAGGTCTTCCTGACACGTGGCGCTCGTCATAACGCCGCCGAGCCGCAGCAAGATTACCGTCACAAGCACCGCCACACATTATCATCTCGTAATATTAGGCATTTGAGTACAAATTCATTGCACTGACCGCACACAAACATAATACACAGGTAAACAGAACGAGAATGAAAAACAAACCAAAAGTCCCGAAAGAACGAAAACGTAAGTTGACCTTCTAAATTCTGAAAACTCACAAGTACGCCGATGAAAGTCACGGACGCGACTGACGCGATGACCAAAACTACATAGGTTATTATTATTGCAACTCGAACACCAATGTACCTAAATCAAAAGTACCGATTTTGGGGTTCCGCGTCAAGAAATATTATTTATTATTAGACCTTTCCATTACAACTAACCTTTATTTAATTATCATTTAAACTAAGAATAAGAGAGATACTTAGATTATTAATATCATTGTATAAGTCCGTATTTTATTGTTTCGTGAAAATAACACGGCTTTATGAAAAAAATAACAAAACTTCAAAGCAAATAATCTACAGAACCTTACTGACACATCAGAAACCCGAGTTTCTCAATACACATCGTCGTCGATTTTATGTCTCTCTCGCTCCTTCTTGCATAGACTAATGTGAGCAATGGTGCAGATATTGAACTTCAATCAAAGTATTTGCAATTTCTTTTTTATTTTGACTGTATTATTACAGAAGTTTTCATATTAATAGTTTTTGAAACACCGTTAATCACAAGATTAGTGTTTTTTTATAGTTAAAAGTCATAAAGTATTTTTCTTTGTTTGGAAATAATAAATAATAAATGCATATTTATTCTAGGCATTTATCTTTAGATTTATTTAACTTCTGTTATTTTTTAAACTAGTTCGGCACATGGAGTCGATGACCAAATACAACACAACAGCTGTTTTTAGGGTTGTCAGCGTACAGTTTTACTTCGAAGAAAAAAAGCTGAATATCTAGGTCATGTGCTGGGTTTCAGTCTTAGTGATCATTTTTCTGGGTTCTATTCATCATACCGTATGTGCCATATTCGGGATTATACAGGTATTACCAAACACGCTGTATAAATATGTACTGCGTTATGTCAAAGAGTTCACTTTACAAGATGAAGTTCATTAAGCAACGCGATACATTAGATGTTAATAATATAAAAGTAGAGATGCATAATGTGTGGTCCTTCTAATTGTGGGAAAACTAACGTAATGCTGAATTTGCTATTGCACAAAAATGGATTAAAATTTAAACATATTTACTTGTACTCGAAAACAGTATTTCAACCGAAGTATTGTTTCCTAAAAAAAGTAATGGAAAAAATTCCAGGAGCAAATTTTTTTGTTTAAGATGATTGCAATATAAAACATATTTATAGCGAGCATGTGAACACAGATTTAGAGTGGCAAACATTTAAAAAACTTTGTTCTGACATATGGCGCGATCAATACAATTTTTTATTGATCGATAAAGATTGCGCGTTGAATCAAGGAAGATACAGAAAAGAATTTGAAGACTTAGTCTCAAAGCAGTCATCAAGTTATGAAGATTCAGAGAGTTTTGAATCTGCTGAGAACAATCCAAAGAAAAATGATTCACTCAGGTCTCTAATAAAGGAAGATGTGATGGATATATATGATAACATAAATATCCCTTTTGGTATAAGAAGTGAAAATACTAAGTTATTTATAGGTAATACAAATGTTTACCTTTCAGCAAATAATGCTAAAAACGCAGAAAAAACATATATTATGACTATTGACGATAAACATTATAGTTTGACTCCAGGTTTAAGGGAGCTATTAATACGTGGTAAGCCTGATTTTAAAATAATTACTAAAGAAGATAAAATGTTTATATAGAAATACTTAACATAACAAATGCTCACAAACGAGACTTTGATCCGAAAGGACAAATAAAAGGAGACAAAGGAATAAAATATAAATATATAATAAAACCATTGTTCAAACAACAAGATTGCTTTTCTAATCAGATTACAAATAAAAAAATAGGCGGTAACCTACCGTTACTTAAAAATTACAAAAAAAAAAAACACTGATTATGTTTATTGGGATGATCCCAATGAACTAGTTGAAAGGTTAAAGTTACTCATTGCTTCAAAAAGGGCTGGTAATAACATTCATAATAATGAAATTGTGTCAATCATTGAGGAATTAAAAGAAGCAGGTATAATAAAAGAATAAAACTATTGAAGTGTTACATTAATAGTTACTGACTATAAACAGATTAAGCATGACAGACGGCAAGTTTTCAAATTATATAAGTAAAGCACAAGTAGGAGAAATACTGTAAATAAACTAACTACTGAAGAACACGAAACTCAATTTATTAAAAAAGAATAGAGAAAGCAGAAAAAAATATTAAAATTAAAGAGATTGCTGGGAAATTAAGTAAACATTATGAGCAAAGCGGATATCGTAAACGAAATTCATAAAATGTATTCATAAATGTTGATGTACAAGCATTATTAAATGTTAATGCTGGGTATAAATATATTTTAGTTGTTATAGATTGTTTTACGAAGTTTGCATGGGCAATAAAAATTAAACAAAAATCTAAAAGCATTGTTTCGGAGGCATTTAATAATTTACTAAAAAAAGGACGAATTCCAAAAAATCTACAGACAGATTTAGGAAAAGAATTTTATAATAAAACGTTTAAAGACATTACAGAAAAATATAATATCAATCACTATTCCACATATTCTATAAAGTCGATCTATTGTAGAGCGATTTATAAGAACATTAAAACGTAAATTATTTAAAGATTTTAGTTTAAAAGGAAATTATAAACGGACAGATGGAACGCTTGAAAAAAAACTACTTGAATATAATCACACCTTTCATAGGACTATCAAACAAACACCAGAATCAATTCACCCCAATAATAAAGAACTGGTGATTCAGAGATATGTAATGAATATGCAGTTTAAAAAGAAAATACACTGTAAAAGATTTAAATTAGGAGATTTTGTCAGAATAAGCAAATATAGAGGAGTTTTTGAAAAAGGGTTTACTCCTAACTGGTCAACGGAAGTATTTAAGATCAGAAAAATAAAAAATACTAATCCTACAACCTATTTATTACAAGATAACAGAGGACAGCCTATATTAGGCTCATTTTATGCTCAAGAAATATATAAAACTAAGTATCCAGATATATATCTAGGGTTGCCATCTCTAAAATTTGGAAAACCGGATAAGACGCGTGAAAACCCCGGATTTTAGAGTCCGAAAGCCGGACATGTCAACAAAATCTTTTAAACATATACAATGCGATAAAAAACACCACCTTTTTTATTTATTCATTATTTTAACAACACAGAATCATATTACAATTTGTTACAAATTGTTTATACAGCAAGCAATTAAAACCACTCTCCAAATTTGAGTATGTTAATCTTTACGACAAATAATGAAATACGTGTTTTTTCTTTTTATGTCGTTTAGAACAAAAATATTGAGTTATATCGTCACCAAGTTATTTTCAAAAAACCTACATTTGTGGACGCTCTCGCTGCCCAGTACATGCACTTTACGCGCTACGTTACACTTACCCCTCCCTCCCTTGCCGCAATTCATTGATAGTAATAATAGCAGCTACCTAAAATGTTTTCGTTTTGTCATGCTTGGGGAAATGATAAATAAAGTTGAAACCTCTTCATACTTTTACGGGCTTAGGACCGTCAAATTGCCTAAATCCTATTAGATACCTACTATTACAATAGCTATACTGCTTTAAATTTATAAAGTAAGTAGGTAAGTAAATATCGAGTTACCTAAAATTCTGTTTAGTTAAACCAATTCAAAGTAGGTACTTAACTCGCTATTCTTTTGCAATCAGGCGTATTTAAAAAATCATCAACTTTATGTACATAATCAACTAATCAATTTACCTACCTACTTTAACTATTTACCTACATATACTTTAATAATTGTTCAAAGTACATATCGTTCCTCTCCAAACAGAGTCTTGCACCTTTTCTGCACATTGTCTTTTAATTTTGCGATCACTACCGTGTCATTTTTCACTTGGTAAATTGCCGCTCTGATTTGCACTTTTAAGTCCTCGAGGCTTTGTGCTTCCTCAACATACACACGTCTTTTAATTTCGCCCCCCAAATAAAAGTCACACTGTGATAGGTCCGGCGATCGCGCAGGCCCCACGATGGGGCCTCCGCGTCACGTTGATCACCATGTATGTAACACTGCACCATTTCATAATATTCGCGATTGGAATACATTACGACGCGCGAAATGTGGCGCTGCGACGGGCGGTGCGCAACACGGAAGCAAAGGCGGAAGCGCATGCGTTCAAAGGGGTTGTGCGCGGGCGACTGACTGATGTGCGCCGACAAAATAAAAAACCAAGCAGACATTGTTGTTGGCGCATGCGCGTACATCCCCTGCGCCCGCGCCCTTGCTACCCCCTGCTGCCTTGTTTTATTCATAACTAATGTGACAATGCGAATGTTATAATTATCTTGTAATTGCAATAAGTTTACATTTCATTTTGAAAATTTTACATACCGTTTTTTTTTCATATATGTGATCTATTAACGATACCTAATGCCTAGAAAAAATTTGGAGAGTCATTTTAAATGCAGCCGGTATAAATCAGCTTTTTTAATTCTTGAAATCAGAAAACAACACCTTATTAAAATATTAATCAAAAACATATATTTAATGAATTAAAATCTTAAAAATACCTAATCAGACCATTCTAGTATTCAGTCTTACAATTTTTGAGGTAACTCTTTTAACTATAGTTCTATTATTATTATCTGCTTTACTTTTTACCAGCAGTCATTTATATAACAAAATATACCTATTTTAGCAGAATATAAACTAAATTCAGTCTTCTTAAATATTAAACAACAAATCAGAACATTTTTAAAGTTTAGACCTACAGCAATGTAAGTTACATTGGGTATTAAAATTTTAAAACAAAATAAATTAATCTTATACTCATTTTCATCAACTTAAAGTTTTGATCAACAATCATATTTTAAATCCTTGTTACTCAATGAAAACAATCATAACTTTAACTACAAAAATAAAAAGCAATTATTGCACTCATAATTAGGTACACGATTTGTCTATCTAGCCATTAAAGCGTTTTCCTCAGCTTCTTGCCGTTTTACTTCTCAGTTTTTTTGTACTTATCGTTTTTTCCGATAGCTTTTAGAATATCTTCCCTTTTTAAAAGTAATTTATAAAAATCAGTGCAGCTGTATTCTTGGAAATTGAATTTTGATTATTGAAGAAATTGTTTCTACGCTTAGTAAATTTCTTTCTTTAGTCCATTGTTGTGTATTAAACAGTGGTCGGAATTAGGTAGAGTTATTATGTACTTACACTGATTTAATACAGCGAAAGAATAAAGTGGATATGCCTAAAATCCCGAGATTAATTTTAAAGAGCAGAAAAAATCCCGTGAATTTTTAAATAAAAAGTTATTTACTTTTACACAATTTAAACTACTGCACGCACGACGTAGGCAAATTTACATCAATGAAAGAAAGAAATAAAGAAATCCCGGGAAAGTCCACATTAATATCAACATTTCGATGCAAGTACATAAATAACTCTACCTAATTCCGACCTCTGGTAATTAATGAGAATACCCTCTCCACGTTAGCATTATGCGCCGGAATGCAAAAAAAATATTGCGCAATTTTCAGCAATTCCGAATATAGATTCGCATTTGGCGTTTTAAAAAATTATACCCAAAGTTGATTGGAATTTAAAAGCTTATCTTGTTCAGTTAAGTTTTGGCAAAAAGCCTTTAAATTCACCCACTCGTCAATTAATTTTGTGTCGTCAATGTCTATGTGTTTATTTTTTAAATAGAGGACAGTGTCTTCATTAAGAGTCCACTTTGTGTTGTTATTAATTTTCGGCAGAAACATCCAATCAAATTTCTCAAATTGTTTTAAAGGTTTCATCCATTCTTCAATATATCCTTTAATTTCATTGTAGAAGTCATGAGTGCATTTTTTAAACTCTTGTTTCCTGTTTTCATCTTCTTTATTTATAATACTCTGAACGTTCAGCGGCATAAAGTTTTCCTTAATTCGGTCATCTAAACTTTTTGTTATGGAAGCAAGTATGCTTTTTGTTTCAAGAATTGAATTATCGCCTTTCTCTAATGTCTGTATTTTTGTGTGAATGGTGTGCATAATTGAGTGTATAAGGTATAGGTATGCTTCCGAGAGAGGATTTTCGAAAAACTGTTTAATTAAAACAGGTGGCCTTTCTATGCTTTCAAAATAATTAAGTAAAGGACGATAGAGCTTCAGAATTCGCTCGATAGCTGGAAACAGGTTTAGCCAACGCGTTTTGGAATGATACAGAAGCTGTTTATATTCGACCTCAGCCGTTTCGCAGAATTCTTTAAGAGCTTCAGTTCGTACTGTGTAAGTGGAAAAAAAAATTATACATTTTTAAGATGATGGATTCTATGTCTACTGCCAGTAAATCACATCCGTGGTGCACTGCGTTGTTAATGACATGTGCAGAGCAACCCACACCAACCAAGTTTGGGTTTAGATTTTCCTTCAGCTTGTGGAAAACATTATTTGTTCCATATCTTTCTATCCCACCGAAGTTTGTATTGCAATTATCTCCACTAAAAGCAATACATTTAGACAAGAGATCATGCCGGCGAAGCTGTGTTATTATCAGTTCAGTAATAGTGTCAGATGTCTCGTTTTTAGTGTTTTCAATTTCAAGTACCTTAGTAGTGATTCCATGTTTTTTTACATCAAAATACTGAATAACCAGCGGGAATAATTTTGTGCTTCCGTGATTACTAGAATCAGTAGCCACACTTATGAATGGTACATCTTGTAAATCAGTCTTAAATTGTTCAACCGACAAAGGGCTTAGCACTCCGGTGGCGATCGCAGTTGCTTTTGTTCGATTGCACGTAACTTTTTTTGCAGTATCTGACGCCGAAAATATTTCGCGGTTGAGAGCACAAGTGCAGTCCAATGAATTAAAAGACATATGATGGCTTACTGTATGATAGACGAGAGCGCCTTCCGCTGCTGAAGTAAGGAGGTCCTCCGATGTCGATCTCACAAAATATGTTGTAATATTCGAAGCACTTGATTGATTTTTTAAATAAGTTTTGTGTTTCAGCGTACTTAAATGCTCATTTAGGTCTGAAACGCTTTTGTTTGCGATTGAAATACTCGTAGAACAAACGATACAAAACGCTTCCCAGTCATATCTCCCTTTTTTAAACATCGGGAACTTACTTTCCAAATCACTGTTAAATAGGCATTTACTCTTAGGCATTTTGGTGTCTAATCTGATAAGAATAAAAGAAATACCTAAATATATAGTCAATATAGAATTTCGAAAGAAAGGGGTAAAATTAGAACTATAACAATTACTAGCCACCCACGACTTTGTTAGTAAAAAAGCATATTTGAAAATCTGTAGAAAGAATAGAAAATTCTAAGCAAATAAAAATTAACCTTTCCAAAAAGCAAAATAATACTGCATCTTGACTTAATATTATTATATTTTTGGATAAAAAGTAGCTTAAGTATCTATCTATAATCATAATTTATGCAATTAGCCTAATCTGTTCGTGTAAAAAGGCTACAAAAACAGATAGACTTATTTTCATATTTATAATCGAAATGTGGATAGCATTCAGAAGAGCAGTATCACACTACCTGTAAAAATTAAACTACGACATTTAAGAAAAATATTCTTTGCTTACCACATGTACGTACCTACGTAAGTTCATCCGCTTAACTGGAACGACGCAATGTCTACTTTCGTCAAACTGTCGCTGCGGAGTGCGGGACGCGGGTCGCGAATACGAACGAACGAACGGCGGACCGTGGCAACCGCGACGGGAGGAATGGGGGAACGGTGAATATACTTGGTTCGTCGGTTGATCGTGGTGTGCGAGCATAGTGCGTGCCTCGCGGGCGGCCCAAATTTTTTAATTTATTAATTTTTTTACAACCCGGTCTACAAATGAAACCTTCCCCGGACGCTCCCCGGATGCCCTCTAAACTAGGACAAATCCGGGGAGACCCGGACGGATGGCAACCCTATATATATCTCGTAGAAAAAGTTATAAAAAGAAAAGGAGACAAAGTGTACGTCAAATGGCTAGGACTACCAAGCAGTGAAAATAGTTGGATTAACCGAGCAAATATTTTGTAAAAATATTGTAGCAATATTTTTATTGTTATATTCCTAAAATAATACTTAATTTAATAATATCGATTTTAATTCTCATTCGTGTCTTATTCTTTATACTATAAAGACTTCTGCACGGTAATATTAATTTAAAGTAAAAACAGTTTATTAAAAATGAAAAACAGAAGAAATAGTTTTTCCATCTCTAAAATTAGAGATAAATCTTGTATATTGAAAAATAACACCAAAACCACATCTGGTATAGCTGTATTGAGAAAAACATTCCATGGTATAGTTTCGCAAACCAAAAAATGTATTTGTAAATTGAAACCAAAATGCAAAAAGATGTTAACTAAAATAGCTTATGAAACTGCTCAAGAATTAGCACCTGATTCACCAATAAGGCTACCGCGAGTAATACCCATACTAAAAACAGGAGGGTTCCTTCCTTTGGTACCAATATTCCCAGGTCTATCTGCTACAGGTAGTATAGCTGGCGGTGTTGCTGGTATTACGAAGGCTATAAATGAATATAAGGCTACAAAGAAACAACTTGCAGAACTGAAAAGACATAATCAACAAATGGAAGCATATTGTATAGGAAAAGATCTACATCTCAAACCGTTCCAAATTGGTTTAGGAATCTATATTACAGAAAAAAAAACTAAACACCAGGCTACCCAGACGAGCTTTAAGTAATTTGGATATAGTAAATTATTCAAAAAATATTCCATTTTTTCGCGGTGTTTGTATGAGAAATGAATTACCAGAGAAACCATTGCATATGGAATGTGGAATCATAAATCTAGATACTTCAAAAAATTCTGGTACTCATTGGGTAGCCTATGGGAAATTAAATAATTACATTGAATTTTTCTATAGTTATGGAAATCTAAAACCACCTAAAGAATTTATACGATACATGGGATCAAATATACTATATACCTATAATAATGTACAAGGCACTCGTTTATATAATTGTGGACATTTATGCATAAAATTTCTTCACTCGTTTTGGTCTCTTCACAAAATAAATCAGTAATAATAAATTAGTAGGTAAAATAATGTTACTATATTAAAATGACAAGGACAGAGAAAATACAATATATGAAGACGATTGCACTAGCTATAAATTGAATTATTCTAAATATAAATTCACAATTCACTTGACCTCTTTAATGAAAACAGTTGTTGAAAACAGTGTTCATAGTTAAAGCATATTATTATGATTATTTTTAATAAAAACCAGAATGATAAAGCAAAAACCAATATTTCGCGTTCTTTATTGAAACGGAAAAGACGTGTAAGAGAAATTCATAAAATAACAAAAAATTACAAAAAGTTCCTTAAGGCTCTTGGATTTAAAATATAAAAAATGCTTCAAATATTGGATCTACCTCAACACGATAATTCTATTGAAAGTTATGAGATTCATTGTTATAATCCATACAATAACAATTTTAAAGAAAATGATGAAATTAGAATACCTATTCACCAGCAAGATGTATATCTTGTTCTGATGTTGATATATTCTTTGACGCCATTACAGAGAGTATAACTTCTTTTTCCAAGCGAGATGGACTTATTCTGTTAGGTGACTTTAACATCGACTTGTTGAAGGCTGGTAGTGGTAAGTGTGGGATGTTCTCTCAATTCACTTCTAGTATGAACCTTAATCAGGTGGTCACCGAACCCACACACTTTACTGGAGACAGCGGTAGTCTGATCGATGTCATTTGCGCAGATACTAGGGCACTACATGTTACAGTCAGATACAATCCTGACCTTGGAAGACATGCAATTCTTTTGGCAGAATTTAAAATAAAAAAGGAAAAGTCATGTCCACAGTGGGTACAGTATAGGCCCTTAAAGAATATTATTTTAGAACAATTAAATAATGATCTTGAAGCTATTAACTGTGATAATTTTGGTCAATCGGGTGGCGCGAGTGATCTGGTGGATAACTTAACATCTTGTATTGTAGGCTTGTTTAATCTCCATGCTCCCATTGTTACACGCAAATTTAAACATCCGCCATATCCTTGGATTACTGACACGGTAAGAACCACGATGCGAATTAGAGACAAACATCTGAAATGCTATAAAATAAACAAGACAGAGTCTCTTAAGAACAGTTACTTGACCACGAAGCATTTGGTAGTGGAGGCAATTGACCGAGAAAAGAGATGTTACTTCGATAATCACATAAATAGCAATATAAACCATCCTAAAAGATTATGGCAAAACCTAAAGAACATTCTATTGCCTGATGCAAAATCAAGAAAAGAGCTTCCGCTGTGGTTGAGTGATGCCGACTCTCTGAATTGGCATTTCCTTCAATTGCCAGACAACAACCAGGTGTCAATATCTCAACTAACACACCTTGAATATCATAAATATGGGCCAGCTACTTTTTCCCTACAGCCTGTTAGTGACATTGAAATTCTAAAAATAATAAAAACTTTAAAATCCAATGCCTTGGGATCTGATGGTATATCCCTCGATATGTTGTTATTGACTATGCCCTACACTATTTGTGCGATTACTGAGATTGTAAATAGATCCATAGTTGATGGAGTTTTTCCGGAGGCTTGGAAGACAGCTGTAGTCAGGCCAATACCCAAAGTAAATGAACCATCATCTCCACAGGACCTACGCCCAATCAGTCTGCTGCCGTGTATATCCAAGATTTTGGAGCGTGTTGTATGTGACCAGTTTACGAGATACCAAGAAGACAATGATATTCTTCCGCTACGGCAGTCTGGGTTCCGTGGGGGTCATAGTACGGCTACTGCCCTTGCTGATGTTGGGGATGAACTTCTGACGGCCCAGGATGAGGGAAGGATCAGCATGCTACTTATGCTCGACTTTTCTCGCGCATTTGACACGATTAATACTACTTTGCTGTTGTCGAAGTTGTCCTATTATGGAGTTGAAAACAGCAGTATAAGATGGTTCCATAGTTATTTAACAAACAGGAAACAGTGTGTGGAACTCTTGGATATAAATGGAACCAAATCACGCTCTTCTCCTCTCCCTGTTACCCGTGGGGTGCCCCAGGGGTCCATTCTGGGCCCTATCCTCTACCTCCTCTACAGCGCTGACATAATCAATTGCTTCCAGTATTGTAAATATCATCTATACGCAGATGATGTACAGCTTCACCTGTCTTTTTTTCCAATTGATCATGCCGACACTGTGGCTAGGGTGAATGATGATCTGGTTAGGGTTGCGGATTGGTGTCGGTTGAATTGTCTTGTGCTAAACCCAAAGAAAACTAAGCTTATGTTGGTTGGAGCTAGCAAGAGCATCAAAAGGTTTGGTGATACTCCTTTCCATATTAGGCTTAATGGTGAGTTTATTGAGCGTTTGGATAAAGTAAGGAACCTGGGACTTGTCTTTGATGGCAAACTTAATTTTGAACATCATATTGTTGAATGTGCACGAAATTATTTTTACCGACTTAAGTTACTGTACAGAATAAGACCCTATCTACGCAAAGAGCTGACTTTCCTTGTGTGAGACTCTAATACTGTCTAAACTCAACTACTGCGACACCGTGTATGGTCCATGTTTATTATCTAAGACGGCTAAACTTATTCAACGTATACAAAATGCTTGTGCCCGTTTTTGTTATAGTATTCCACCTAGGCCTTATGTTACCCCATTTCTTAACAATAATAATTTATTAAAAATGAAAGCTCGCAGACAGTTACATCTTACAACATTGATGTTTAATATTGCAATAATAGACAGACCAAAATATTTACATGAAAAACTTACATGGGCTCAAGATTGTAGTAAATATCCTAAAAGAGCCTGCAAAAATGTCTTTCTTACACCTAAACATCGTACAACGGCCTTCCGGGCATCATTTAGATTTGCGGCCTCCCGCTGCTGGAATGTCCTACATCCTCCATTGCGTGACCTGAAAACGATAGGTACTTTTAGAGAGTCGGTCAAACGGTATTTGCTACAGCAGCAATTCGCGACCGCTGCTCATACATACAAAACTTAAAGCTGTATATTCGTTGGATCTACTTACTGTCTGTTGTTTCACGCAATTTTAGGCAGGATAAGTTTCGGGCATTCAGTTTGCTGTTGCCGCACAATGTCGATTATTAAGCACGATTTAACTTTATTGACTATGATCCCCCTCAAGAATTATGAATGCCCTGTGTCGATAGTCCATGTTCTATGGCTGCTACAAACTTTACTTGAACATGAAATGTAGTATTATATGGGTCTATTGATATAATAAATAATATTAATATGTGGCAGCACATTTTTACGCGTGGCACATTTGCTACTCTTTGGTGACATTGACAGTGATAGGGAGGAATACGCGGAAGGAATCGATACGTCAAGGTATCGATATCTTTGATTCGATGCGAAGTGGAACGTGATGTTAATGTTTATATAATTTTTGTAATTAATACTATATATTTTTATGTTTATTATTTCACGTACTATTTATCTGTGTATTGTAGTAATATTTTATAAATATTTACTTTTGTTATATCTATATGTGTATCTATACTTTCCACTATATTTTAATACGTATACACAAATTATATATATGCCTCAAATACAACTAGTTTTTAGATAGAACGCATTTACATATACAGGGAGGAACAAAATGACCGACACAGCCGAAAGATTCAAGTTAGGTTACATGCAAACGTTCATTTTATTTGTCAAATATTTAAAAATAGAGGAGGTGTAAAAATGGAGTAAAAATTTTTAATTTCTAAGTGTTGACAGCCCTTTAACGCGCATGCGCAATATCGATTGTGCGCAGATTACAACGGTTCAATTCTTCTCTGAAGACAGCTAAGCACGCTCTTTTGCGTGCCAGTGTATGCACGCGCAAAACATATCACATTTCACACAAAACTAAACAAAATCTTCACTAAACTACACTTAACACTCAAGACGAACACTCTAGTATCTTATTAACAAAAATTCAATTAAAAATGCACTAGAACAAAACAAAAATCGACAAAAAAAAGACGCTTCGCAGCGGTGCGTCGGCGGCGATGCGCAACAACACTCCAGCGCAAAAGGTCGACGGCGACTGAGCGGCCAGAAAACACCGACAGAATAATGAAGCCGCCTGGCGGCTGGCTGGTGGGTGGGGCTTTGATATCGAGGGACGAACTCGGTTCACATTATTTTTATTCGTCTTTTGATATCACGCATTTTTTAATGTTCTTTTTAAATGCTATTTTAATAACAAATTCCTCAATGTTTTTAAAACAAAGTTCATTTGTGTTAATGATGAATCGCTGGAAGATTTGTGAATTAATCGAGTTTAATTAACGATCCCGTTGTTAAAGGAGTATTACCCCATTCAAACAACTTTTTTGGAGAACTACTCTTTTTAAATAACGTAGGTTAATGTTAGACTGACCTCTCTACAATAATTTTGGAAATTTTACACTCGGTTTCTTAATTGAGAATTTAAAGTTAAACGTCTCAAACTAACATCACTTAGTTTTCGTTTCCGATTTTAGTTTTTTGATGATCAGTTGATAGCAGTTTGATAAAACTAGGACTATTTGACTTGTGAAATTAAAAAAAAACTTAGGTTATTGAGAATTAGCAGTAGAAACTTTTTACTTTCAAATCAGAAACCGGTTGTTAGTCTGTAAATCGATTTAAGCATTTTGACTGCCTTGTTTATTGATTGTCTGGTAGAATTTGCATGAAAGCAGTCTTATAAATCACAAACTAGTTTATTCCGTTAAAGCAATGAAGAAGTCAATGACCGATTAAAAACTTTTCCTTAGTACGTCCCAAAAACAGCTGACTCAGGGTTGAAAACACTCATTTTTTTTTCAAAAACTTTGTATTTTAATATCTCCGAAACTATTTGACCTAGACTTATAATTTTTTTTTACATCATATTAAGACAAATAGTACTCTCTAGGAACCTCGGGAGTGTCGGTCGTTCTGTTCCACCGAGTATATAAACACACACACACACACACACACGTTATAGCACACACACACACAATACGTCACTACATAGGCCCTGTCATAATACCAGCGTCGGTACTGTGATAAAACACAGTAGCGACATTAGCTGAGACAGGGTCCTAATTGGCCTTCACACAATATAACCACACATAACTAGATTTATAGACATGAATTCTGTAAGTGATTGTAA
>OU893352.1:10339118-10360678 GCA_918026875.4 Diatraea saccharalis | reverse complement strand
TAATCAGGTGGTCACCGAACCCACACACTTTACCGGAGGCAGCGGTAGTCTGATCGATGTCATTTGCGCGGATACTAGGGCACTACATGTTACAGTTAGACACAATCCTGACCTTGGAAGACATGCAATTCTTTTGGCAGAATTTAAAATAAAAAAGGAAAAGTCATGTCCACAGTGGGTGCAGTATAGGCCCTTAAAGAATATTATTTTAGAACAATTAAATAAGGATCTTGAAGCTATTAACTGGGATAATTTTGGTCAATCGGGTGGCGCGAGTGATCTGGTGGATAATTTAACTTCTTGTATTGTAGGCTTGTTTGATCTCCATGCTCCCATTGTTACACGCAAATTTAAACATCCGCTATATCCTTGGATTACTGACACGGTAAGAACCATGATGCGAATTAGAGACAAACATCTGAAATGCTATAGAATAAACAAGACAGAGTCTCTTAAGAACAGTTACTTGACCATGAAGCATCTGGTAGTGGTGGCAATTGACCGAGAAAAGAGATGTTACTTCGATAATCACATAAATAGCAATATAAACCATCCTAAAAGATTATGGCAAAACCTAAAGAACACTCTATTGCCTGATGCAAAATCAAGAAAAGAGCTGCCGCTGTGGTTGAGTGATGCTGACTCTCTGAATTGGCATTTCCTTCAATTGCCAGACAACAATCAGGTGTCAATATCGCAACTAACACACCTTGAATATCATAAATATGGGCCAGCTACTTTTTCCCTACAGCCTGTTAGTGACATTGAAATTCTAAAAATAATAAAAACTTTAAAATCTAGTGCCTTGGGATCTGATGGCATATCCCTCGATATGTTGTTATTGACTATGCCCTACACAATTTGTGCGATTACTGAGATCGTAAATAGATCCATAGTAGATGGAGTTTTTCCGGAGGCTTGGAAGACAGCTATAGTCAGGCCGATACCCAAAGTAAATGAACCATCATCTCCGCAGGACATACGCCCAATCAGTCTGCTGCCGTGTATATCCAAGATTTTGGAGCGTGTTGTATGTGACCAGCTTACGAGATACCTAGAAGAGAATGATATTCTTCCGCTACGGCAGTCTGGGTTCCGTGGGGGTCATAGTACGGCTACTGCCCTTGCTGATGTTGTGGATGAACTTCTGACTGCCCAGGATGAGGGAAAGGTCAGCATGCTACTTATGCTTGACTTCTCTCGCGCATTTGACACGATTAATTCTACTTTGCTGTTGTCGAAGTTGTCCTATTATGGAGTTGAAAACAGCAGTATAAGATGGTTCCATAGTTATTTAACAAACAGAAAACAGTGTGTGGAACTCTTGGATGTAAATGGAACCAAATCACGCTCTTCTCCTCTCCCTGTTACCCGTGGGGTGCCCCGGGGGTCCATTCTGGGCCCTGTCCTCTACCTCCTCTACAGCGCTGACATGATCAATTGCTTCCAGTTTTGTAAATATCATCTGTACGCAGATGATGTACAGCTTCACCTGTCTTTTTTTCCAATTGAACATGCCGACGCTGTGGATAGGGTGAATGATGATCTGGTTAGGGTTGCGGATTGGTGTCGGTTGAATTGTCTTGTGCTAAACCCAAAGAAAACTAAGCTTATGTTGGTTGGTTCTAGCAAGAGCATCAAAAGGTTTGGTGATACTCCTATCCATATTAGGCTTAATGGTGAGTTTATCGAGCGTGTAGATAAAGTAAGGAACCTGGGACTTGTCTTTGATGGCAAACTTAATTTTGAACATCATATTGTTGAATGTGCACGAAATTGTTTTTACCGACTTAAGTTACTGTACAGAATAAGACCCTATCTACGCAAAGAGCTCAGACTTTCCTTGTGTGAGGCTCTAATACTGTCTAAACTCAACTACTGCGACACTGTGTATGGTCCATGTTTATTATCTAAATCGGCTAAACTTATTCAACGTATACAAAATGCCTGTGCCCGTTTTTGTTATAGTATTCCACCTAGGTCTTATGTTACCCCATTTCTTAACAATAATAATTTATTAAAAATGGAAGCTTGCAGACAGTTACATCCTACAACATTGTTGTTTAATATTGCAATAACATGTAGACCAAAATATTTACATGAAAAACTTACATGGGCTCAAGATTGTAGTAAATATCCTAAAAGGGCCTGCAAAAATGTCTTTCTTACACCTAAACATCGTACAACGGCCTTCCGGGGATCATTTAGATTCGCGGCCTCCCGCTGCTGGAATGTCCTACATCCTCCATTACGTGACCTGAAAACGATAGGTACTTTTAGAAAGTCGGTCAAACGGTATTTGCTACAGCAGCAATTCGCGACCGCTGCTCATACATACAAAACTTAAAGCTTATTTTCGTTGGATCTACTTACTGTCTGTTGTTTCACGCAATTTTAGGCAGGATAAGTTTCGGGCATTCAGTTTGCTGTTGCCGCACAATGTCGATCATTAAGCATGATTTTAACTTTATTGACTATGATCCCCCTCAAAAACTATGAATGTCCTGTGTCAATAGTCCATGTTCTATGGCTGCTACAAATTTTACTTGAACATGAAATGTAGTATTATATGGGTCTATTGATATATTAATGATATTAATACGTGGCAGCACATTTTTACGCGTGGCACATCTGCTACTCTTTGCTGACATTGACAGTGATAGGGAGGGATACGCGGAAGGAATCGATACGTCAAGGTATCGATATCTTTGATTCGATGCGAAGCGGAACGTGATGTTTATGTTTACATAGTTTTTTGTAATTAATACTATATATTTTTATGTTTATTATTTTACGTACTATTTATCTGTGTATTGTAGTAATATTTTATAAATATTACTTTTGTTATATCTATATGTTTCCACCATATTTTAATACGTATACACAAATTATATATATGCCTCAAATACAACTAGTTTTTAGATAGAACGCATTTACATATATATAAACACACACACACACGTTATAGCACACACACACACAATACGTCACTACACAGGCCCTGTCATAATACCAGCGTCGGTACTGTGATAAAACACAGTAGCGACATTAGCTGAGACAGGGTCCTAATTGGCCTTCACACAATATTAATACACAAAACTAGATTTATAGACATGAATTCTGTAAGTGATTGTCTGTCTTTTGTTTTTTTGTTATTGTAATGTTAAGGTGTGAATGTCAATAAAAATATTCTTACTCTTACTATTATTCTTACTCTTACTCTTACTCTTACTCTTACTCTTACTCTTACTCTTACTCTTACTCTTACTCTTACTCTTACTCTTACTCTTACTCTTACTCTTACTCTTACTCTTACTCTTACTCTTACTCTTACTCTTACTCTTACTCTTACTCTTACTCTTACTCTTACGCTTACGCTTACGCTTACGCTTACTCTTACTCTTACTCTTACTCTTACTCTTACTCTTACTCTTACTCTTACTCTTACTCTTACTCTTACTCTTACTCTTACTCTTACTCTTACTCTTACTCTTACTCTTACTCTTACTCTTACTCTTACTCTTACTCTTACTCTTACTCTTACTCTTACTCTTACTCTTACTCTTACTCTTACTCTTACTCTTACTCTTACTCTTACTCTTACTCTTACTCTTACTCTTACTCTTACTCTTACTCTTACTCTTACTCTTACTCTTACTCTTACTCTTACTCTTACTCTTACTCTTACTCTTACTCTTACTCTTATTCTTACTCTTACTCTTATTCTTATTCTTATTCTTATAATATACGACTTGCGTCCATCAGTAACTTAATTACCGACATATCTTTGTTTCCACTTTTAAACAATAGCGTCAAAGCTTCTCCAACGCTTGAAATTGCTGAACCAAGATGTTTTTGTTTAAGTTCTATGCTCTTATCCCTTTTTATTACAGGCTCGGATAGGGCAGCTTTTATTTCGGAATTTAAACTAAGTGCACCGATAAGAGTGCAATTTCCTGGTGGGAGGTTCTTTTCTTCCAATTCTTTTTTAGCCTCATTTGTAAGACCTTGGGTGGCGACGTGCTGTAAGCGTACTGCCAGATCAGTTTGGATATCCTTACCGTATTCCTTCACAGCGGAAGGATCTTCGCCAAGGATTTGTAACAATTCACTATCAAGATCTACGATCTTAGGAATTTCTTCAATGCTACCTTCATATACAGGTTGCGCTGAGCTAGTCGATGGTGCTGGCTCATTAACAGGTTCCGTCTGTTCTACTTCTGATATCACGTCAGGGTTGCATGATAGTAGGTTTCTCCTACCTCTGCCGGTGTTGCTTCGTCTGAAAAGCATATAATATGCTTTATACATAATATAACGTAAGATTTTTATTACATTATTTATCTGTGACGTGTTGGTATATAAACGTTGAAGTAACAGCCCCAAAAGCTGACTGCATCATGAGTATGTTTTTACGTCCGTTAATAAAGTGACAGCCCCAAAAACTGCCCGCAGTATTAACATTTAACGTGTATTTTATGAGTTACGACATCTCGAAGTGATAACCCCATAAGTTACCCGCAACGAGAGCTTGTAACCATGCCGATTATATGTAATTTTGAAACATGAATGTATTGCACGACCAACCTTCTTTGTCTGACGGCGAATTCCTTGATGATGACGTAGAAATCGAATCAGAACGTTTACGTCTGGTACGCTGTAACTTCCTTTCAAGCCGTTTGATTTTCTTCGCGATATATTCGTAACTATCACTGTCATGCTTCCTTTTACTCATTTTGACGAAAAAAAAAATTAATTTTGTTCACTTTAAACTTATGTGGCGTGTGCGCACTGGCGAAGCACTGAACTGTGAATGACGAAATAGCTAACGAGCGGCAAGAAGAAAAGTAGTACCCACAAAAAAAAAGTGAGTGGGTTAAATATTTTCAACTTTCAGTGCAATCTGGCGACACCGTATGTGATACTACATGTGTTATACTAATCTCGAGGACGAAGCAGGAGTATAATGGTAAGTATAGAAAAGTCTGAAACTATAAGATATTGTATGTTAGTAGTAGGCAGTTAATACTTTGAAACACAATGCCTAAAATATATAAAATGCATTATCTTCATATCTTTTCAATTATTTTGTTGGTTTCATACAATATTAATTAACCGTGTGAAACCTTTTTAGTTTAAGAATCTAAACTGGACATTTTGAAAAATAAGATATTCATAATTTATACTAGATACTGATACTGATATACTAGATAGTCTAAGTTTTAAACTTTTAATGTTATTATTAAATGAGAATTGCCTTCATTAAAAACTAATTCTATATCTCTATACTTGCTAGGATATAGGTATTTTATTGTAGGTTTTTTAAATATTATTCATTGTATTTTAAAGTAGACAATTTATTTATTTTTTGTGATCGAGTAAGTTTATTTTAACTTATAAGTAGCATAATTACTATTTTCAATATGTCATTAATACATGTGATATATCTAATTATTTGTAAATTTTTGTGGAAACGAAGTAAATGCTTTTTATTTTAGTACCCTCTTTGATTTCACCCAACCTGTAACTTTATTTAATATTGGTTTAGTTTTAATGTCCTCTTACAGCGTAGATCGGCAGAATAGATTAAAATAAGTCTGCAAGTGTAATGATTTACACTAATTTTTATTATTAAAAAACCAAAAATGTTGAAAATTAACTTTCCTTTATTGTCTGGGGTCTGGGAGGTTTTTTTTATGGGATAGGGGTAGGGTTGCCAGATGGTCGGGATTCATCTGGATTGTCCAGACATTTTGTATGATGTCCAGAGTCCCGAAAAAAACAAATATGTCCCGACAAAAACTGTTAGATTCTGTTAAATCGTATTACAAGTATAAAAAATAAAATAACAGAAATTAAAAATAAAATAAATTAAAAGTGGAAGTTTTATTAGTTTTTTGTCCCGACTGTGATCTCAAAATCCCGACTTTTTCAAATTTTGTCCAGATATTTTAGTCTTATATCTGGTAACCCTAGATAGGGGGCAGACGAGCAGACGGATCACCTGATAGTAAGTGATTACCGTCGCCCACCTACACCTGCAACACCAGAGAGGCTACAAGCGCGCTGCCGGCCTTAGAGGGACGAATATGATCATAGGAAGGGAAGGGTTAAAGGGTAGATGGAAGGGAATAGGGAGGGGTTGGGCCTCCGGTACCCTCACTCACACGACGAAACACAACGCAAGCGTTGCTTCACGTCGGTTTTCTGTGAGGCCGTGGTATCACTCCGGTCGAGCCGACCCATTTATGCCGAAGCGTGGCTCTCCCACGGTAAAAAAGGTCTGGGTATTATGTTACCTTTGTTGTCACGGATACTTCAAAATACGGGGCTTAGTACTCCAAAATACACATCTTACAATATGAGCCATGTATGTGATGTTGTTGAATGTTTATTTATCTATACTTAATATTAAAGGTTTTATTGTTTATTTATTACATCGAATAGGCTCCGAAACCACTGGACCGATTATTATATTTGATCAATCTCAAACTACCAGGGACAAAGTGGTTTTTTAAGCATTTTTATTAAGATTACTGAACCGATTTTAAAAACTCTTTTACATACGGGTAGCTACACCATACGCAGTTGACATAGGCTACAGTTTACACAAGCGAAGTCGCGTGAAAATAGCTAGTTTATAGATATTCTGGTTTGAGATAAATCTTCTGGGACTGGTACTAGAATTCGAGCGAAGTATCGTGGTGGACTAACGATAACCGTCAAGTCTCTTTATGAAATCGACCAGGATAGCGGATACGACGGCAATGGTGTACAAACGCCCATACCTCGAAAACACTAATACGTGCTCTGCTAATACTGTCTTAAAGTAATGAAATCCAGAATCTGAGTAATAATTGATCAAAGTCAAATTTCTCTGCAGGTTTACATATTTGTTTTCGATCAATAATTATTAAGATTCTGGATATCTATTTATTAGTATTTTGTCACTAAATATGAGACTAGAATATTCGATTGGATTAGTCAGAATGATAAAATACTTTGTGGTTACTAAGATCTACGAAATATCAACATGTGTCAAAAGTTTCAACGTTTTATTTCATTCTAAAATGACCTAAGGTTTTAAAAAATGGTCTTTCTAATAGCTATTGAGTAAACATACAGTGGCGCTGCTGGACTGGCGTTAGCCCAACATCATCACAATGTTTCTTATTTGCCTTTATAAACATGATTTTTTATTATAGGCTTTCTTTGTTGTCTATATACATTTTTTTAAATTTTGGTTTAATTAAATTTTCAAAATAGTTTTGTTTGTCTAAATTAGACTTTTTTGAGAATATTCTAATTTAGTCAAACTTAATTTTATTTAGAAAACTACAGTAACCAAGCCCATCGATTCAATGTGCTAGTTAATTTAAGATGATAGATAGTGTATCAATATTTCTACAATAAAAAAATGTTCCTCTTTTACTAATTCTTTCATCCATGGGAAGTTACAGCATACGTGACTACAGCTATAATTTGGTGAAATCGCAGAAAAGTAGATAGTTTCTAAACATTTCTATAAATTATGCTGACCAAATTATTCCTCCTTTGCTAATAACAAAATATCTCCCCATAATCGAGGAACATTTAACTAACTAGTAACACTGATGATTTATTAGTTGTCCCCGTGAAGCTAAAGAAATTACTGGGAGACCAAACTCCTCCATACCTACTTTAAGCATAATAATTTGACCTTGAATGTTTTCTATTTCATTCCTTGGGGACCTAAGGGGACCCTCCTCTCTTTCTAATAGGGTGTCCACACAACTACAAAATAAAGGAGACAAGTTTAAAGAGTAGAACATTAAGGCAAAAAAAGTATCAAATTTTCCTAAGTAGATGTAAAGTTTACACATGACATTAATAGATCTAATCTAGATTCTCCGTCAAATATGAAATTGACTTTATTAAAGTTCCGTACAAAAAGCCTTTTTTCCGAATCTACTGGACCAAATCTTGTAAAATTTGCCATCCTTTGACCTAAACACAGATATACAAAATAATTAAATTTGTTTTTATAAATAAGGGTTATTTTCGGGGGACCAATGAGGTAATTTAAAAAAGTTTTGCTAGCCTTACTGTGTCGTACGTATAATAGTATTTAATGAGTCTTGTTAGGGGGTTAAATAAAAAAATATCAATTTTTGAGTTTGATTAAAACTTAGCAGTGTGGGAATTAAAGTTGGCAAAAAACTCTTCCGAATAATCACCAGCCTATTAATGTAACCACAATGGGTCCATTCCGGATTGGAGGGTATTTACAACTGCAAATACAATTGGGACAAACTGCTTAACGTGCCTTCCAAAGGACGGAGTAGATCTAATATGCAAAGTCAACTACAACTACGACTGTCAGCTTACCTTCCTTCCGACCGAATTGAAATGGAATAAGCACCCAGTAAATATTTCACCCCTAAGTCAATTTACTGATTTAAATATCACATTCTTCTCTTACATTCTTAGATGTAATTGTCATTCTCAGAAAATTAAACAACATTATGTTATTTTTAGATTTAATTTATATGTGACTAAAAAAGTACAGTTTTGATGACAATAAATACTATTTGATTGTTACCATAGCAAGTCTATCTGAGTCTATCGGACAACTTACGACGAGATGTTTAAGGTGTAGAAGGCATGGTAAATGCATCACTTTTTAGATCAGATTGTCCCGACTGAAAAAAAAACAAATTATGGTTATTTTGCCACAAGTTTGCGTTCTCACTCGGAAGTTTGTGTTCTATTTTCAATTACTATGCTACAACTCTGTAAGCATATACGTGCCGTCCCGGCGTACTCGCTCTTTCTCTCTCTCTCTCTCTCTCATTACCTCTCACTCTCTCGTTTCCTAGAATACATTTTGATGTCGCCGACGCGCGCAATCGACTACGTATGAGTTTATTTGTAATTAAAACAATTTAAGATTAAACAGGTACATACTTACAGCGTTCTAATCACTCTTTCAGCTTTCACTTGTCAACATTACCTACACTTCACATCCACTTTATCAGTCCGGGGTCTCGATATGCCGGCCACCGCATAAAACACACATCTCCATTCGACTCGACACAGACCGTGTCGTGTTGCTCTCGACGTAAAATCATATCCTCTGTCTCGATGGAATAGGTGTTCGGCCGGCCTACCTGTGGCACACTATGGAATGAACCAGTTGTATGTAACCGATTCACAAGTGCCGCGAGTCACCGGTAAGAAGGAAGACGTCGATGGTTTTCAGATCTTCCTGACACGTGGCGCTCGTCATAACGCCGCCGAGCCGCAGCAAGATTACCGTCACAAGCACCGCCACACATTATCATCTCGTAATATTAGGCATTTGAGTACGAATTCATTGCACTGACCGCACACAAACATAACACACAGGTAAACAGAACGAGAATGAAAAACAAACCAAAAGTCTCGAAATAACGAAAACGTAAGTTGACCTTCTAAATTCTGAAGACTCACAAGTACGCCGATGAAAGTCACACGACTGACGCGATGACCAAAACTACATAGGTTATTATTATTGCAACTCGAACACCAATGTACCTAAATCAAAAGTGCACTGATTTAGGGTCCCGCGTCATCAAATTCTGTGTTACGTAACCTACCTAACAAAAACTCGTTATTTCTTTATTGAATTAAACAATTAAATTTCAAAGTAACTTATCATACCATTTTTTACTGACGAAATTGATAATTAGGCTGTTTACTTATTATTACAATTTTATTTACGCTTTTCACGGTTACAAAAGAAAAAAAGGCCATAATATTAAAAGTGGTTACCTAATTTAAGACCAAGTCATTAACAACATTATAAGGCATAAAAATTATTGATTAAATTAGAAAAGAAAAGAAATATTATTTATTATTAGACCTTTCCATTACAACTAACCTTTATTTAATTATCATTTAAACTAAGAATAAGCGGGATACTTAGATTATTAATATCATTGTGTAAGTCCGTATTTTATTGTTTCGTAAAAATAACACGGCTTTATGAAAAAAATAACAAAACTTCAAAGCAAATAATCTACAGAACCTTACTGACACATCAGAAACCCGAGTTTCTCAATACACATCGTCGTCGATTTTATGTCTCTATCGCTCCTTCTTGCATAGACTAATGTGAGCAATGGTGCAGATATTGAACTTCAATCAAAGTATTTGCAATTTCTTTTTTATTTTGACTGTATTATTGGAAAAGTTTTCTTAATAATAGTTTTTGAAACACCGTTAATCACAAGATTAGTGTTTTTTTATGGTTAAAAGTCATTTACTACTAACTTTTTCTTTGTTTGGAAATAATAAATTACTCTCGGATGCATATTTATTCTAGGCATTTATCTTTAGATTTATTTAACTTCTGTTATTTTTTAAACTAGTTCGGCACATGGAGTCGATGACTAAATACAACACAACAGCTGTTTATAGGGTTGTCAGCGTACAGTTTTACTTCGAAGAAAAAAAGCTGAATATCTAGGTCATGTGCTGGGATTCAGACTTAGTTATCATTTTTCTGGGTTCTATTCATCATACCGTATGTGCCATATTCGGGATTATACAGGTATTACCAAACACGCTGTATAATCAGTAGCCACAAAATGATTACTGCATATTTTTGCAGTTTTATAAAAAATATTTTTTTATTTGACACTCGATAGCCATTGACTTCTCCTTATTAGATCCTTGGGAAAACTAAAAGTGAAAAACAAAATATTAAGTTCAGTTTTATTGTTTATCCTTTATCTTCTAGCGTTTGTTTATTTTTATTTTACAATGTGAACTGTGCTTTTATTAGAAAATTTCTGAAATATGCTACTGTAAACAATTAAATCATATATTACTTTAGATACCATATTATTGTAAATTATAAAAATTGAAGGATTCTACGTTAAAAACATTATTTTTACAAAATGTAAGCAGTCATCAATTATAGTAACTTACGACTCACCTGTGAAATATTAAAGAACATCCAGGATGCCATTTGCTTCCGCACCCTAGGACTACACATTTCTGAACCATTTTTCACGATTTGATAGCGAGAAACGTTTATATTATATATGAATCATAATTTACGAGTCGACGAAATTAGTAATTGTCATTCGCGTTATTGACACACACGAGATTGCCATTTACCACAACAATGGGGAAATTTAGAAAAAAAAATTACGGTGTGTTATTCACATAGCATGGGTACGGTGATGTTTGGGGTTTGAAGTTTTTAGATACAAAAACTCGATGTTATTGAGTTTATTTCTAATAAAGATAAACGGTTTTGAGATCAACATATAAAACAGGATTTGCGAATAATATTTATTCATCAACTGTCAACAAATGTCATCGTATCCATTCTATGTGAAACGGTCTATAGTGGAATATAATTTTACAATCTATAGGTTTTAATAATAATTCAACAAATTAAATTGCAAGTCTGGATTATTGATTAATGAGATTGACATGACGACGGTAAAAAGTTAATAATTTTTATTAATTTGCAGCTATGTATCTGCCTTCTGATTATAATATTTGCGTACCATTTTTTATTATAGATTTTATTTAATTGTAGTTATTATTGAATAACCCTTTTGTTTAAGTTTTTTGTTACATTAGATTGGATTTCAGAGTATATTTAATGTACAATCTTATTTCTGATATATAAATAAAGTTTCAAGTCCTATGCAATTAGTGACGTGTAAAACTATACTATTAGTACCAATTGTCAAAAAGTTTATGAAACATAAAATTAGCGAATAACATCAATGATCGGTACAGGTTCCGGGAAAATTTAGATTTATGACCACCCAATGCCACCCAAGAGTCCAACGAAAGGTCAATAGAGGTCAAATAACTTTGCTTCATCTTTTACTTTATCTTCATGGTTGTCCCTTACGGTGGCACGCCTAATAGACCTCTACTAAGTACTTACGCTAAGCTTCGCGTGTGCGCGATTCCGTGTTTGTGTAAGTAATGAGCATACTAAGTCTGTGGTAATGAGTAAATTAGCTTGCGTGCCGTCATACTTCTAAACGCACGCACGCTGATTCGATAGTTTACGTATTTAAACGTCCAAGTAAAAACTTTTTCCAGTAAATATGTCGCAGTCCTACTTCTGTCAATATTTCTTTTGATATTAGTAGTATTTGTATGTGTCAATTAATCTGTGAATGATTTTTTTAACGTGAGTTATTAAATGACAAAAATAATATGGCTGTATGGCTTAGTTCCTTCGCCTGTCCCATGGACGAAATTACTACGATTTATACAAATGTACTCTTTGACTACTACTACTAACAAAAATAACCTTCCATTTTTAAATTTGAATTTACGATTCAAAAGCATTGGTTTCAAAAAAATGTATGGAAATGAATTATTGAATAAGTATACGTTGAGAAGGTATTTGACTTTTGCACTACTATTTAATTACTAATACCGATAGGAAATTGATTATGTTGCGGGCTGTTTCTAGCATTTACATTGAAAGTCAAGCCTTCGAATTATTACCAACTCACAGAAGAGATGTCTTCAAATTATTCCGTAAGTATTCCGTTCTCTTCATATCTACAAAATCAGAAAAAATCGTATCAGCAAAAAATAACCTATTATGTTAATATTTTGGAGATTGGAATGTACATATTAAACTTATTAAAATATATCTACGTACTATGTTTTGTAAATTTGGTTACACAGGCTTTCGTCTTCGTCGCCACACCAGGTATGTTTTAACATCCACTTATATTTTATATTGTGTCTGAATCTTATATTTTATATACACATATCAACATCTAGGGATATTTTAACTATTCTTAATTTTCTCAGTTTTTTTTCTGAATAACATACAACATGTTTATATCTTTATAAAGCCCATTTATTAGCGTAGATTATAGAATAAAACATAAATGATGATTTTTCAGCAGTCATGGTCATCTTTCTGATCCAAATGAGGTCTGTTCGTCCACCAACATGAATCCCCCCCCCCCCAACCATAATCATCCCGCCATGGTATGGATGGACTTTCTAAGGGTGTTGCAGGCAGCTCTAACGACCAGGAGTTCGCCATACGCCTACTCTTCGTAAATCAGGATGGAAACCGACCACTGGCTACCTATCCCAGAGCAAATGTTCACGAGCCCACTGTAATCTTCCTCCACGCCTTTGAACCAACTGCATGGCTGCAACATTTGGTTGCCTTCTCGCGGCAATTTGCAAAAATCGGTCTTGTCGTTGGGTGGTTATGCCCTTCCCGCTTAGATTTCTTTCAGCCTCTTCATCAGTAGCACGATAATGTGACCATAACCGTGATATCACGTTTTGTTTTGTTCCAATGTCCTTAGCAATACTCCGTTGAGTAGCCCTAGTTTGGAGCATTCCTACTGCCTTTAACATTTCCTCTCTTGTTAAATGGCGTCGCTGTATAATGCATACAGTAGCACAAATTCAAATTAAACAGCTAACTTGTTTTATAACTTTCGATTAACACAAAAAATCTTCAAAAACTATGGCAGGTATATTGAAAACTTCGAACTTCGCTTGAATTATGCCGCGCAAATCCTTTGTTTGAAATATTTTTTTTTTAATTCAAAGGAATCATCAAAAAAGGTGTACAAAATAAGTTTTCATCAAAAGATTTTAAAACCAGCCAGTATTTTTTGAATTTAGAACTTCATACAAAATATTTTGATTAATTTTGCATTCACAATGCCATATTGAAAATTTATTATTTATTTTGTATTTATTTTTTAAGCATTTTGTATTAAGAATAATTTATACAAAATATCCCTACACGATGTTGATGTGTGTATTTTATATTTATCTTGTAGATAAACACTTAAAAAATTCTCAGAGACCAGAAAAGGTTAAATGTTGAATATATCTATAACTTAAATAACAATCGTTAGTCTAAATGTTATTTCAAAATGGGTACTATTTTCTTAAAAAAATGTTTTTACATTGATTATTGAATTTTGATGAACAAATATTGAGATTTTAATAGCCAATTGTCACTGTAAAAGATATATATATGTTTGTCTTACAACAGCTCCCCCTCATACACCAGAGGATCTGCTTGTTAGATGTGACAGAGCCTGTTAAACTTTGAGAAACAGTAACATTGTCAGGTTATTAAACAATCTCTAATGAATATAAAACATCAATGTGTTAGTAGTTAAGTTGCATCTGACATTTAGTGATGTGGTGTTGCGTGTCATATATATATATAGGTAATTAATATAAGTTACATACAGAATGCACACATAACAAATCTATGGGGGTTTTGTTGTTTTTAATCAAGCTTCATTTAGTTCAAAAATCATTTATCATTAAAAAATTTAATTATAGTTAGTAATTATATTATGTACATATTTTGTGTATGTAAAGAATAAATCATTATTTTGTATTTTTTCAAGCATACCAGGATAATTAAACCATATAAAACGGTATTAAAATTTTATTCAATCACATTTAAATAAAAAAAAATATATTAATAGAACAAAATGATGACTGGCAGGGACCGCTTAGGTCGCTGCACAGTATTGCCCACTCATCGTGCTAGACCCCCCGCTGGCAACGTCAGCTGCTGCTAAATTACGAATTTTCGTGTATTGTTAAACAATGAATAATTCTCGAGATTCATTTGTTCCATACACTACTCTGATGGCCAGCTTTATAACTTTCAGAGGTAAAATTATTGAGTAAACGGTGGGTTTTATTAGAAAAAGATCAATGGTGTTAAAAACAAAGTTTATATTTTAATTAATTCAAAATTGTTTTGACAAATCCATTAATCCCATTTCAAAATACTTTTTTAATAGTTTTGTGTAAATACATACTTAAACAAGTATCTATTTATTTAATTCAAAATCGAATATACAGCAATTTCTTATCTCAATAATAGGGGTACAATTTTACGTTATAAAATGTAAAATAATTATATTCATTTTATTTTATTTTATTTGCGTTTACTATTAGTAGTTTTTAATGATTTGCTATTTCTACTTACTTTTGTTGCTATTAAGTTTATTATTTTTTCATTGTTTAGCTGTAAGTCTTCCAACTATTGAATAAATAAAGAACATGTTAGAAAAATATTTATATACTTTAGTTTTCAAAATTAAAATTATGTTTACAATTTGTGCAAATAATCCGTATTCTAAAGTTTAAATAACTCATGTGTTCATAAGTTTTGAGACAAACTTTTTACTGAAAAAAATAAAATAAAATATTACTGACTGGTATTCTTATAAACAAGATGTCAAGGTGAAAGCCAAGAATTATTATCAGAGTGATATTTTAGAGCTCGTAGTGAAACCCCTATCTGATGCGTTATTTCACAATAAGGATTAAGTTTTTCAGCAAGACTCGGCGCCATCCCATAAGGCAGAAATTTTTTTGTTTTTCTTTAAATTATTTATTTTTATTTTATACTTTTAAGTTACGATTCGTTGACTTAGTTATAAGTTGGTAAATTTCGCAATCTAATCATTTTATTGAGGGAGTTAATATCGTAGGAATTATTAAGTAACTTGCGGTGGTCTAAACTACTGATGATTAGTCCCTCTAGAGACCTAACTCGGCTCAAAGCTACATATGCTTTATTTTTTTTTACCAAAAATATTTGTTTTTCATGCTCTTTTCACTGTTTTTTGTTTGTATATCGTTTATACTTTAAATAAAAACTTAAATCAATAAGTAAGAAAATTTGCGAGAATGATTGTTTTGTTAAACCACTTTAAATCGTTATATATATCCTAAACTATTATTTAAAATGAAAAATGATAAAAGGAACCTAAAAATGATTTTAAAATACCTATTCAACGACACCCCACTTGATATTTTTTTGTTCATCGATTTTTTTTTCATTTTGACAATATGACGTCTGGTTGTCGCTGTGGTGAATTTTGATTACTGTGATGTCTTTAGTGACACTCGCAAGGTTAAGACGAATCGATTGACGTAAGAATCATCAAAATCGGCCTACGCATTTGGTCTCTAGAACACCACATAGAAACAAACATACATACCTTTGTGTCGCACAATAACCCTATTGGGAACCCTAAAAGGGAATGTTTTTCTATTTACATAATCTTAATAATATGAAATATATATAAAACTTAATATTTTAATGACTTACCGAGACATGTTGAAAGAACAATGGCGAACTCCCATATAGCTTTGGACCTGAATTTAAAAGTCCCGTTCATGAATGAAATAAACGTGTACTTGAAGGTGTAAGCTAAACTAACAAAATCCTAATCGTCTTTTTCCTTTAAAAGTTGGGATTAAAAAGATATGGCATAAAATACTTTGTGGGGTTATATATTGCATCTTTGCTTTTTCGTTGAATGAACGTTAAAATAAATAAAAATGGTAACCAGGTTATTACGTTTAATAAACTAGATGAAAATAATTACATATCTAACAAGATCCAAACACTTATAATAGAAGATATATTTGTAAAATATGACTAGACTGTGTGGAGTAGATCCCTTTGCCTTTAATTAAATCATTACAACTGAAAGTGACAAATAAGGGCAATGTACACATTGAACTGTCACTGTTATAACCGAATTGATTGCCATTCGGAATCCAAAAGTAATGCAAATATCAACGTTTGTCGAAGAAACATGCTTAGTTGTCAAGTTGAATATTAACATAAATATCAAACTCCACGAACGAACACACAACAAGAAAACCAAACCAATCATCCGCTATCATTCCACCATCATCATCATAGAACATTCATTGATGAAAACAAGCATGTCAAAATAAAATCAACCAATCGATTATTTAGAACAAAATAATCTATACGTTAACCTTTTATCGGATCAACTGCAGAACTGGCAATAATCTTCTTAAATCGGTTGTGGTATCTTAGCTTTCAATTTTTTTATTTCTCAAGTATTCAATACGTAATTTAAACGAATAAAATAAATATTTATGAAAGTATTCAAAGACCGTATTTCATATAATATATTATTTATTTTTTTTATTTATTTATTAAACTTTATTGACCAATAAAGATGGTACAAAAGGCGGACTTAATGCTAATAGCATTCTCTGCCAGTCAACCTTTGGGAAAACAGACAAACGCGATGGCGGTACAGAGCAATAAAAATAAAAAACTACAACAACAAATACTAAACTAATCATGAACATACTACAACATACTTAAAATATGAATAACATTACACATAATTACATACATAAATAAATACACACACACACACACACACACACACACACACACACACACACACTGTATTGACGTGTACACAGATGATGATGACAATCTTCACAAGCCTTGAAACAGAAAGGAGTGAACTTTTTTTTTGAAAATGTTTTTATTTGGCGATCTTCTGATGGAATCGGGGAGGCTGTTCCACAGTCGAATTGAATGTAGTGTAAATGAGTTGGACATAAAGCCAGTGTGAAAAAGGGGAGTGGAAAGTGAGAGAGAGTTTGAAGAACGCAGGTGACGACCATGAGTGTCAGAGAGATATTGAAATTTACACTTTAAGTACTCTGGTGTATGAGGATTGGAAAGAATAGAGTAAAGTGTACAAAGCAACCGCAGATGCCTCCGCTGTCGAATAGGAAGCCATTTTAGCTGAAACCGATAAGAGGAAACATGGTCGAACTTACGAAGACAGAAGATGAAACGGATAGCATTATTGATAAGGCGGTCCAACTTATTAAGAAGATCTTCATTTAAATCAGGATAACAGACATCGGCATAGTCAATGAGTGGAAGAACAAGAGAAGTGGCAAGAGTGACCTTCGTCTTGATAGGAAGAAAGTTCCTGAGACGGTTGAGGGAACGTAGAGTGTAGGTAACTGTTCGACTCAATTCGGCGATTTGCGTGGTCCATTTGAACTCGGAGTCGATGTGGAGGCCAAGGTTTTTAACACTGGGGCTAAAAGGTATAATTGAGTTCTCGAACGCAACAGACGGGAGCAGGCTGATATCGAGCTTAGAGATCTGTTTCGAGCCACCCACAATAATTGCCTGGCATTTTAAGGGATTTACAGTAATCCCAAAATTAGCTGACCATGCACTGATATTACATAGGGCTCCATTCAGTTCAGAGATCCCTGCACCAACCTCTTCAACGGTCTTCTGCACATAAATTTGAAGGTCGTCTGCATAAAAATGATAAGAACAGCCAAGAGAGAAAGAGAGAAAATTTATAAAAATGGAAAATAGGAGAGGGGACAAAATACCACCCTGAGGAACACCAGCAGTCACATTTTTCCAACCGGACATATCACGACCCCCACGCACAGCTTGCTGACGACCACGAAGATAATTTGTGAACCAATCCAATGTCAAAGCCGAGAGATTGAGCGATTTCAGAATAGCCAATAAGAGATCGTGGTCAACCATATTGAATGCGTTGGAAAAATCGATAAGAACAAGAATGGTGACCAGCTGTGTCTCCATGCCCACTCTGATATCCTCAGTGACTTTAAGGAGTGCAGTCGTGGTGCTGTGACCAGGACGAAAGCCGGATTGCAATGGAGTGAGTACGGATGTTGAGAAAATAAACGAGGATAACTGTTGATGAGCAGCAGCCTCCAGGATTTTCGAAAGGAAGGGAAGGATAGAAATAGGCCTGAAGTTGCTAAGTTGTTTTGGCGAAGAAATTTTGGGAAGGGGAATCACGAAAGCTTTACGCCAGAGAAGTGGGAATTCGCCTACAAGGAAAGAGGAATTAATGATATGGACGATAACATGAAGAATATGATCAAGGATGAGTAGGATCATTTCTCTGCTTACATCGTCACATCCCACGGCCTTGGACTTCACAGAGATAATAATTTTCTTTATCTCATCGGATGACACTGGAGAAAAAGAGAAAGATTCTGAAGAAGATTGAGCCCTGGAAGAAATATAATTTAATGTGTTGGATTTGGTGTTAGTGTCTAAAGAAGAAGTAGAAGAGAAATGATTATTGAATTCATTGAGAGAAAATGGGAAACTCAGGGGTTGCGTAGAAGATTTACCCAGACCAAGGGAATGTAGGAACTTCCAGATGTTTGCTGAAGAACTGTTGGATATATTATCGTGAAAATACTGCCGTTTGGCTGCTCTTACCATTCGATTGCACCGATTTCGCGCTACTTTGTAATGACACCAGTTCTCCTCCGATCTGTCACGCTTGAAAACACGAAAAGCACGATCCCTCCGCGTCATGGCCATACGCACCCCTTTATTGATCCAGGGCGCCGGAGCTCGCTTGACTCTAACAGCTCTTAGTGGCGCATGCGCATCATACAGTTTGAGTATGCCGTCACTAAAATTGGAAACCTTTTCGTCAACTGACGAAGACTCAAACACAGCAGAGAAATCGAGTTCAGCAGCGTCTTTTTTCAATTTGTCGAGATCAATCCGAGCAAAATTGCGCATCCATATGGTTGTTGGTTTCGCTTTCGGTGGTTTCAATTTATATTGGAGGAAAATAAGGTCATGTCTTGAAAAACCGGGGGCGGATATTTGACCATGGTGAATTACATTTTCAGGAGATGTGATAATTAAGTCAAGCCATGTGTCAGGAGAAGAGGGGTTGTGATGAGTTGGCTCAGAGGGTAGAACGGAAAGGTTGACAGACTTAATAATATTAAATAATTTTAGAGAATTAGAAGAGTTACACGAGAGATCAGTATTGAAATCACCCATGACTATGAGATGCCTATAGTCGGAACATAACGGTTCAAGAATGGACTCGAAATGAGAAAAGTAATCTATAGTAGGAGGACAATAGACGACTGCAAGAACAGCTTTGGCACCACCAACTGAGATCTCTAGAAAAATGTATTCAGCAGAACAAGAGTAAGCGGAGGGTGAAGAAATCAATGGTTTGTAGGAAATGTCGCTACGGAGATATATTGCAACACCTCCACCACGCTTACCTGTGCGATCATTACGAATCAAGGTATACCCAGGAAGCAAAAATGATGAAGAAGAAAGACATGGCTTGAACCAGCTTTCGGAGACTAGAACGGCATGGATGTTAGGAGAGGAAAAAGTGTCAAGGAAATCGGTGTAGTGGAAGGGTATACTTTGAGCATTTATGTGGCAGACATTGAAACTGTGGGAGAAACTCTGAAAAATTTTAAACAGTTGGGTACCTAGGGTCTGCGGGTCAGTTTGTGAGAGAAAGCTACCAGATGAGGAATTGCTGGTATTAAGAGCTGAATGAAAAGAGTCATCATCAGACATAATAATTAAATATATATACCGCGTGTTACAAAAAAACCCGTTACCCCGAAAATGGCATTGAGTATACTTAAAACTGAGATAATGGACGGTGTCCTTAATATCGTAGCCATTGTATTTATTGAAAAAAACAATATCGAAGTTAAGCAAAATTTTCGATACCATTTATCGAAGCACACCGACATTATGATCAGCTGTTTCAGTTCATTGACTTCTAAATCAAAGACTATTACTTTGCCAGACTGGTTATATCTACTGGTATTTAGTGCCTACGTCACAGTACAGCGAAATATTTTTTCTAGTTATGTGGACATACGCAAATATTCGAACATGCAAAATATTACACGAAAACATTATTTTAAAACTTTTTCCAAAATTCGTTTTTATTCAGATTAGAGCTCCCTTTCCATTATACCTTGCCATATTACTATGACCGTGCTACGCACACATCAGACACGGAAACAAACAATAAACAGTACACTATGTTCACTGCACTGGATTAAATACTTTCGCCTGTAATGCTCGTACAATATTTCTTTACGAACTGTAGAACGGCCCCTCCAAAATAATAATCTTTATAATTAATGGTACGACACGTCACTCAATAATGTACTCATATAATCAATTTCATCTAATCTAAACAAATACAGAAGCAGAGGAAGAAGAAATATCGCGACCTCTAGATAAGTAGAATATTCGTTACTGCACGAACAATTTTTTTTCATAATAGGTAGTTTCATTTTTATGAAAATAATTACAATATTATGAAAGTAGGAGACGTATATCACTAAGTCTCTTCCAGGTAACTTTGTCTATCTGTAGCTGCTTCATCTTTGAAACAGAATTTTTACACCTCGTGTCTTTAAATCATGATAACCTGGTACTCGTACCTACAATCTTCTGTAACGAAAGTAAACCTAATATGACGTCAGCGCAGATACAGTCGGGGAATAAATTGAAACATTGATCAATATTCGTGTACACATTTCAATTGTGTACACGTTTAATGTCAATTTATTTCTTTTCTAATATTATTACAATAAAAAGATCAGACTTAAAATGGAATATGAACCTTAATCGGTAATATGATCATTCCCGATTATGGTTTCAACCACTTACTCTTACTGCATGTAAATTGTGTCAAGTAAAGTGGATTGCTACCTTAGAGTAAATGATATGCACTACACTTAGGTATCTTAAAAGCAAGAAAAAATGTTGATAAAGAGCCGCTTTCTGAATTGAGAAAAGTACAAAATCTCAACTGGATATTCTCAATAACTGAAGTTTTTTTATATTTCACTAGTCAAAAACCCTAGTTTTATCAAACTGCTAACAATTA
>OU893352.1:10314412-10338618 GCA_918026875.4 Diatraea saccharalis | reverse complement strand
AATATTTAGTAAACTCGAAAGATACCATTGAAACTGTGACAGCTGTATTGACTTTGACATCGGGTAAATTCACACTTTGGTTATTATTTAGCGTGGGCCACTGTGTCTCATTTTTTGAAAGAAAATATGGACCCGTCCACCATAAATCGCTTATGATGAACTGACTGGCATTAACGCTCCTAGATATGAGATCAGCAGGGTTATCAGTGGTGGGTACATAACGCCATAATTTAGGATCAGTAAGATCTAATATTTCACCTACTCTGTTAGCTACACAAGTTTTAAGCTTATTTGGTTCATTGTTTATCCAACAAAGAACTATATTTGAGTCGCGCCAATGAAATATACGTGAAGGAGTGTACCTTAATGCGTCGAGAGTATTTTTGCATAGTCGAGATGCCAGTAAGGCTGCGCACAGCTCAAGGCGGGGAATCGTAGTTGGCTTTAAAGGCGCTACTTTAGATTTGGCACATAACAGCCTCACCGTTACCTCGCCGTCTGCATTTACTGAACGCAGGTAAATGCAAGCACCATACGCCTTCTGCGACGCATCGCTGAACGTATGTAGCTCTATTGATTTTGGTGCTTCCCATAAAACAAGGCGTGGTATTGGAAGATCTGCAAGAAGAGGTAAATTATGACATATTCGTAACCATTTTTCTTTTATATCTTCGTCCACTGATTGGTCCCAGTCAAAACCCTTAAGCCATAATTCTTGAAGTAATATTTTAGATTGAATTATACAGGGACTCAGAAGACCCAGTGGGTCAAATATACGAAAGGAATTAGACATAATTTTTCTTTTTGTAATGACGTTGTTGTCAATTATAGTTTTGTCAGGAAAATTAAACCTGTTCGATTGTGGGTCCCAACCCAAGCCGAGAGTGCTTGACGATTCACTAAAGGTAAGTTTTTCCTTAGAATGAATATTAGAATTTTGAAATAAATTAGGAGAATTAGTTTTGAACTTTCTCAAATGAAAACAGGCAGATTCAAGAGCATCAGATACTGAATCTTTTATGTATTTTAAGTCCTGTTCTTTATCAGCACCTGTTATTAAATCATCGACATAAAAATCCTTTTGAATAATAGTTTTTATACGATGATCAACGCATTCTTCCCCTACTTGCCATAGACATCTAATGCTAAGGTAACTGGCACATGCTGTGCCATAAGTCACCGTATCTAATTGAAGAATTTTTATAGCTTGCGACTCGTTGTTTCTCCATAATATTAGTTGTAAATTACAGTCATCTTTGTCAACCGCAATTTGGCGATACATTTTAGCTATATCACCTGTTAAAATAAATTTATATTGACGTGCTCTTAGCAAAATTGAAAACAAAGAATCTTGAATATTAGGGCCTGTCAACAAAATGTCATTGACTGAATAGCCTGATGAAGAAGGAGCAGAACCATCAAATACTACTCGAATTTTTGTAGATTCAATGTCATGCTTGAAAACAGCATGATGACATAGAAAGTATGAAATATCGGGAATGCTATTTATCTGAGACAAATGCTGTAACTCAGCATCTTCTTCTTCTTCTTCTTCCAACGGGCGTCTCCGCAACTCGACGTCAAGATTGCGCCTGTTTTGCGTATGGAGGGTGTGTGGCTGGATACTACTCCAGCCAACCCAGCTCTGCCAGAAACGCTCCTAGCGCCTTCACATTTGCGATGGCCTCCTGGAGGTTACCCGGCGAGCCGAGGTGCTTTGCCCGGTAGCTGGCCACTCCGTTGCATTCCAGCAAGACGTGAGCGGCTGTTTCTTCTTCCCTCATGCATCCTCTGCACAAGGGGCTGTCAGTGACACCTAGATTAAAAAGGTGCCTGTTAAAATTGCCATGACCAGTGATAGCGCCTGTTACCAGGCGCAATATTGGTTTACTTAGCTGTAGGAGGGCCTTGGAGAGACGAGCGTTTACTCGGGGTAGTGCGAGTTTTGCCTGCCTGCAGGTCTCCAGGGTGTGCCAGTATTGTTGGTGTAGTTTACTTGAGTGGTCTCGTATCTTACCAATTAACCAGCTTGCGGGGATAGGGATTATCGGCTCGGGGCCCATTGGTGGTGCGTCTGATCCCCTGCGTGCCAGTTCATCAGCTGCATCGTTCCCACGTGATCCACTGTGTCCTTTTATCCATTGGATAGTAATTGTGTTCTGTGACCCTACCATGTTTAGAACCTGGTGACACTCATATAGAAGACTCGATCTGACAGAGCTGCCTTTGAGAGCTTGTAAAACGGATTTGCTGTCCGAGTAGATCCGGATTATTGATCCTGTTACCTTCCTTGTTGCTATCGCTCTCGCTGCCATGGTAATCGCCATACACTCAGCCTGAAAGACTGTGTTGTATGTGCTGAGAGGCAGGATGAGGTGTATGTTGAGGTCCTCGGAGAATACTCCGGCTCCTGTTCCTGATGCGGTTTTGGAGCCATCCGTGAAGACTGTGAGGGCCTTGTGAGTTACCTTTGGATTGTCAGTATCCATCAGATGTATCTTGTATTTCTTATCGAAAATGAAGGCGGGTTCGATTTTGTCACACGCCGCTTCTACAAGTGGGGTGTTGAGCCATTCCTTCAGTAAGCCATTGAGATGTTTGCTGGTCTCGAACCTTACCAGTTTGTAGTTTTTTAGTCTCAATGCTGTTTTTGCCGCTTCCTGTCTAATGTAGATATGTAGCGGTGTAATATTTAACATTACCTCCATAGCTGCCGTGGGAGCCGTGCTCATGCATCCTGTTAGGGCGCAGCATGCCTGCCGCTGGAAGCCTTGTAGTTTGTTTTCACATATAGACTGAGTAGTTTTTGGCCACCATACGATGGCACCATAACTTACCATCGGTCTTATGACTGTGATGTAAAGCCACAAAAACAATTTTGGCGCAAGTCCCCAGCGCTTCCCAATCATCCTGCGGCATTGCCACAAAACAACACTAGCAGTCTTGATTTTTTGTTCTATGTGGCTGTTCCAGTTTAGTTTACTGTCGAGAATTACACCTAGGTACTTTACCTCCTTGGACAGTTGTAGTGTGGTGCCGAATAGCTTCGGTAGGCAGTACGTGCCTACTTTGCGTTTGGTTGTAAACATTACCAGTTCCGTTTTTGCTGGATTCACGGCCAGGTCGTATTGTGCACACCAGCGTTCGACTTGTTTCAAGGCTGCTTGCATGATGTTGCAGGTTATACCAGCGTGGGTGCCTAGAGTGAGTATTGTAATGTCATCGGCATACCCTATGGTGTAGAAATGACTAGCGTTCAGGCGGGTAATCAGGTCGTTGACCACCAGGTTCCATAGTAGCGGTGAGAGTACTCCTCCTTGAGGGCATCCCCGCGCGACCAGTGCTCCTGTACTGTCCTCACCTGCTACCCGTACTATCCTGTTACGTAGCATGTTTACGATCCAGTCTATAACTTGTGGCTCAGCTCCATGTCTCTTAAGAGCCTCCTCAATGCTGGTGAAGTTAGTTCTATCGAAGGCGCCTTCAATGTCAATGAAGGTGCCCAGACAGATGAGTTTATTGTGAAAGGCCATTTCTATCTTACCGACTAGTTGATGGAGGGCCGATTCTGTAGATTTGCCCGTTGTGTAAGCATGTTGATGTTTATGTATCGGAGCAGTACTCAGTGCACCGCTCCGAATATGTCTGTCGCATAGTCTTTCTAGAGTCTTGAGTAGGAAAGATGTTAGACTGATGGGGCGAAAAGATTTGGGGTTAGTATAGTCGGGTTTCCCCGGTTTGGGTATGAATACTACCTTTACCTCTCTCCATCTGTGCGGCGTGTATCGGTGAGCTAGACACGCCTGTAGTATACGAGTGAGTGCTAAGACTATGTCTTCGCCCCCCCATTGTAGTAGCGCCGGGAAGATGCCATCACTTCCTGCCGCCTTGAAGGGTGAGAAACTATTGATTGCCCATCTCACCTTCACAGACGTTACGATTTCATTGGCGAGACGCCAGCATTCTTCCGTCGGTGTTGGCGTAGTGTCACGCCATACTACCTGTTCGATTGATTGACAGTTTGGGAAATGGGTTTGTAATAGGATGTGGTTGGTCTCGTTGTGGTTCTGGGTCATCGTGCCGTCGGGTCTCCGAAGATTCCCTAAAGCGCCCGGTCCCTGCTTGGCCAAGATTTTCCTTACCCGATTTGCCTGTTGAGTGGAATTTATCTCCGCAGTGAAATTTCGCCAGGAGGCTGTTTTCCAGTATCTGATTCGTTTTTTGTACTTAGCTTTGATAGCTTTGTAGTCATCCCAGTCGGTTTCGCTTCGGGTGTTCATGGCTCGGTTAAACTTCTTCCTCACCTTGCTTCTTATTCTCTCCAGTTCAGGACCCCACCAATGGTGTTTGCCCGGCCCGTTTGATTTCAGAAGTTTGGGAGGGCAGGCTTCTTCGTAGCATCCTAGGATGCATTCCGAAACCATATTTACCTGTTGTTCTATTTGGTCCGTGGTGTCAATTCTATCATTTCCGTAGCTCATGGACAGTTTATTTGACACCAGATGGCTGTAGAGATTTTTGTTAGTCTTCTTAGGGTACCTCTTGGGGACGGGTTTTGTGATTGGTACCTGTAGGTTGAAACGAATCCACCGATGATCAGAGCATGATGCCTCCTTCGATACATGCCAGTCCGATATAGCATTTGCTATCTCTGGTGTCGCGAGAGTCAGGTCTATGATTGAGCTACCGTTCTTGCTCACATAGGTGGGTTCGCTTCCTCTGTTTATTATTAGTAAGTTAGTGGTCAGAAGGAATTCAACAAGTTGGTTACCTCTGATGTTGTTTTTCTCCATCCCCCACAGTGGGTGATGAGCGTTGGAGTCTGTTGCGATGATTAGTTCCACGTTCTCCTGCGCGCAGAAGCGGACCAGGGAGGCGACCTCCTCCGGTGGTGCTCGCTCTCTTTCGTGCATGTACGCAGATGCTAGGATCATATCGCAGTTATGGTTATCATGTTTCATGGTCAGCCTTGTGGCACAGAGATCTCTGGAACAGAAATTTGTTAAAGGCTGTGTTTTGACATCTTTTGAAGTGTATATACAGGCTCTCACGTCGTTAACAGTGGCTTGTATGAGCTTACCTCCCAAATTGGAGAGTCCTCGTATTTCGCCACCATTGATCCACGGCTCCTGGATCAGCGCGATTGCTGTTGTGTTAACCTCCAACCATTTCCGGAGCTGAGCCGTTGCGGTGATACTGTGGTGGAGGTTGGTTTGTAGTAGATTGGCTCTACTACAGCAGGACGCCATCTTCCTGGCAGTCCACGTCCTCGATCTCGAGCTCGCTGAGTCCCAGCAGACAGCCTTCACTCAGAGGCGAAGAGGCCTCGTGCGAAGGTCCCGGGACAGCAGTGCTCGGAGTCTCCGTGGTCGTGGTTGTGGCGTGTTGTGGGCCGGCGTCTGGTGTTGGTGCCGGTGTAGGGGCCGGTGCAGGAGTTATGTCCGGTGTAGTCTCCATTTCTTCCGGGGGGGCGGCACCGGGGTTGCTCGTCGGCGGAGTGTCAACGTACTTCCCCTTCGCGTCCCTGAACTTCAGGTACACAGACCCTGAGATGAAGCAGAGTCTGCGCCCCTTGGCCAGGATCGCTGGCACGTCCTCTTCCGGAATCGAGAGACTTATGAAGGTCGTACCGAAATTGGGTTGTAAATGGATGCCGTTTAGTACCCATCTTTCGGTGTTAATTTCTGGGTTCCCAATCGCTAGGCAGTTGCCGAGTACTAACCGGTCGCTCTTCCAGAGTTTTGGAAGTACGAAACCGCACCTGACCCTTCTGGGGATCTCGTCAGCCCGAAGGACAACGAGCTCAACTCCATCAGGATTGGGCAAGCTTCGCACTTGTTGTTGGACCCATTCAGCGGTGTGTTTATTTCCACACGTGTACCTAAGGCACCCATCTATGTAGAGTGGTTTCCCACTAAACACTAAGGCAACCTTGGCACACTCGTGGCGTACTTTGGTCTGCGCAATCTGCATTATCGCTTCCTCTATCTTATCCTCGACCAGCTCCGCCGTCGCTCGAGAGATAAATCTTTCGCTCGACGTGACAGCTATTCGGGTGTCCGACGAGGTCGCTGCAGATGCAACTGAGGCATAGGTTTTTGAGATGGGGCGGGGGTTGGGTTCGGTTACCGACTCGGTCTTTTGCCTTTTAGGCTCTCCTCTAGGAGACACAGTCTCATCGAGTCGTGCCCTCTTGGCGCTAGACTTCGCCTTTCCCTTGCCTTTCCCCTTCCCTTTTGGCAGTGGGCGGTCCTTTTCCTGACTCGGTACCCGTTCCATTTGGGGTTGCTCAGACAACATGTTGCCTTTTGCTCCCCCATACGTTCGGGGCTCCTTGTCCCGGCTGGTGGTGGGTGCCACTTGGGGCTGCTTTGGTGTTGGCAGGTTTCCCTGCTTCCCACCTTCAGCTGCCCTTTGCGTTCCCTGTACCGCGCCGGTGGTCGGGACAATTCGGTTGCTGGCTGATGCATTCATTCGGGATTCCCGTCTGAGCTGCTTCTGCCGCTGCATCCTTGCCTTCTGCTTCTCCTTCCTCTTGGACTTCTTTAGGGAAGCTTGAGCAGCGGCAGTAGGAGTTTCCTCCTGTGTCACCTTTCCGCTCTTCCTTCCCACAAGAGTCCAATCTTGCTCAGGCAGAGTAGTGGTCCCCTTTTGGGGTGTAATAGTGTAGAGTTTGTTACCCTCCGGTTTCCCCTCGGGCGTGTCGTGCACTTCTGAGGATACCATTGAGGCCTGCTCAGAAGCAATTGAGTCAGAAGTTGTGTGTGGCAGTGAATTGAACCTTTGTGTGTCCATACTGTGTAGAGTAAAGTCTTCATCCAGTCCGTTTCCCACCCTCCATGGAGCCCGCACATCTGGGAGTGCCCTATAGAAAACAAGGTGCACTAGGATTACGGACTGGATATAGATATAGGGAGTTGGTGTCAGGTGCGACATCGGAGGCTCGGAGTGAGAGGCTGTGTTACCGGTTCGAGTAACCCATTTGTTCCACTCACCCTCACCTCGTCAGCATGACCTTAACCGTCCAGCACAGCAAGCTGCGCCGGATCCCCCCATATCTCGCGGCGGCCCTCTGACGGGACGCGTGACCGTTTCCTCTCTGGCGCTACCCAGAGAGGCTACCGTTTTGTTTGAAATCCGGACCAAAGGGGGCGTGTTGTGTCGCGAAGGTACTACCGCCGACCTCGCTTCACTCAACCCCCCAGGACTCCTTCATCCCCACTTACGGCGCTCAACTGCGCAGGCCTTAGCGCAGGAGGGGTTATTAGTCTATCGGCTTTCCCCTCAGAAACCGATAGAACCGAGGCCTTTGTAGGTCAGCCTGGGGAGGAAGGTGTCAGGGAAAGGATGAAAAGGGGGTTAGGAAGCGTGTTGAAGTGCGGATAGGATCATAGGATTAGAGGGTCTTAGGATTCCCTCATCGTGATGGAGTGCACTAATGAGGTAGCGTTAAACGCTTCAGCTACATGGATCCCAGGGCAGATAGTGAGTGTGCGGTGCCTGTTCTTAGATCCAGGTATTACCGAGGTGAACGACGTGGACGTACGTTTAACACTTGACGGTAGGCATATCCTGCTCAACACCGCACACTTGAGCATATACCAGCCGCCCTTCACCCCCAGTTTTCACCCCAGTTTTGATGTTACGATTAAGCCTTACTTTATGAATTCACGTTTTGGCTATGATAAAAGCGTTAAAATGATGATGTAGTTATCTTATCTTTAATTACCGCTTATTTGTATGTTACGTCTTACTACAAAATCAATTGAAAGTTAGTGATTTTTGCTTAACGCACCCTCTGAATAACTAGGCAGTAACCCTCGCGAAGCCGTGAACTAATATTACTGTCTACTACGGTAATATTGTTTTACGGCTTCGCGAGAGATTTGACTTAGTCTGGCTTTAAGGACAAAATTTCCGATCTAATAAGAGAAGATGGCAACCCTATCCCGCAACTTCTCAGATTTAATTTCGGAACTATAGGTACCTTTCTGTGCGCCTTTGACATGCCGCACACTATGCAGCGGCTTATAATAAAGGATTCAAATTGGCGGCTTTCCCTTTTTATCACTTTTTCTTTATTCAGTTGTTCATACGTCGTCGATGTGATCACGTTTCGAAAATGTCCGTGTTCTCTAATTCCGAGTTCTATGAAAAGTGCTTTTATCAGTGTTACATGGGATGCAGTGTTGTATTGATATAAATTGAGACTATTTTGAAAAGATGTAATTATACTGAAACGTCAGTGAACCAGAGGTTGGCCGCGATCTTTAGTTTTTTCTTGTGGAATAAAATTAAGTGCCTAATAAAGTGTAGGTGAGTGAACCTCACAAGTAATGCTTAAACAATGAATAAGGAAGTGAAAAGGTAAAGTACAAATAGTAATTCGCAAATATTTATTTTTAAATACGCCAAAATCGTTTGTGAATTATGTCGCATATCATTTTTTTTTTATTATCGTAATATCAATCAGATTTGTCGGACCATTAAAGTATGAACTAAAAGTTAGACTCGTATATCAGTGTTTAAATAAATTTTACCTATCTATCATAAATAGGTACTACTTAAAACGGTGTTTGATCTGTAATTCAGAAACAGCTGAGTCGGAAACGATGCTATGAAATGATGTGCGCGTTGATAATAATATGTATTATAATTTTTTTTACTGAAATTAGACTACCGGCTGAACAGCGTCGGTTACCATACCATTTTGCCAATGCAAATCATTCCTATTTCATTTCTTTTCATTTTATTTTCGATCGAAATAGGTTAAGTATTTACTGTGTAAACTGGCAAACGCAGAGGTGTTTTTAAGTATATTTTCTCTCTCATTCTTAGTGTGTATGTATGGGTGTGTACTAGGAGAATAGAAAAAAAAAATTAGAAAACATAGGAGATAGGTAGTGTGCCATTACTCCTGGTAAGGTCATTAACCTAAAATAGTGATGTGACATAGCACACTCGATGTATTTATTAATTATTAAAAATTAGCCTTTTTACTGAAAGTTAAAAGTTAATGCAAAGGTTTTGAAAATTTGGTAGAGTACTGTTTATATGATATACTTCAACACCCTTCAGCTATAACGGGTATTTTTGTAACACCCGGTATACATTTTCACGATGACTTTCACATTGTCTATAACTGGCAAAAGTTCCATATTAACCACGAACTACTCACCAACTTTAAATCTGAATGGTGATTATGAATGTGCATTATTGCATTTCTCTACTTTTAATTCTATACCGAATATCACTAAAGCTAATAACAAATTTCACTATGGTACTAATGAAGTGGTCGAGATTCCTGAAGGAGCTTATGAACTACAAGATATTTACGATTTTTTGTTATATTGCAATAACAATACACTTAAGACAACTTTATTCTGTACTAAAGATATTCATTTTGAAAAGCACGATTCTTTCGGAGAATTGCTGGGTTATAGTAAGGAAGTCCTAAAAAGTCATATTGTTGAAAACAGTTGGGTAGACTTGTATAATTAAAACCACAAACAGTATTTAACTTGTATGTATTGAAATCGCAGCCTTTAAATAATAAAACGACACTCTCAATCCTTATTTTTAATCGATAATAGTCAAAAGCATTTCATGAGACACAAATCAAAAGCACAAAACAATATGTCTTTAATTCGAATTCATTCGCAAACACTAAAGAAGCAATGACATGACATAATTAAACTTTATTTTAATTTAAACAGATTAAACCACTTTACACAATTATATCAATACTTATCCTTTTTACTCGGCAAGCCACTCAACAACCAAAAACTGAACTTCTCCATCGTTACCATTAGTTTTTTTTATAAAATTAATTAGCAAACGGATTATGATTTTTAAGCCAAACACACTTCCGTCAATTTACACTAATTTTAATATTAATAAAGTGACAACAAGTAACAACAAGATTTAAACTAATTAATTTAAATAATAATATTAATTTAATAAGAATTTTAATTTATAATCATAAAAGATCAATTTCGCCGTCATTTTGCCGGATCTGCCTAACATCATGTTCATCAATTCGTCCATCCTGACCTCTATTTGCGTCCCTGCAAATAAGAATTGTTCTGATCAATGGATGAGTTACAAAATAGTTACAAAATCGCAATTGGTGAAATGAGATGATTATGATAATAATAATAATATTGTTTTATAAGGGCAATAAAAACCCATATACCCCTTTAGATCAATTATCATCATAATGACAGTCCAGAGATTAATCGTCATCATAATGACGGCCCAGAGATCAATCGGTTCCCCTGTACTCAAAATAAAGAAGCAATCTGATTCTCTGCAAAGTTTTATATCTGAATTTCCAAATCAATATCTGATATGATAATGTTTATTACACGAATTATCATATAATTTACTAAAATAAAGTCCCACTTGGATATAAGTAGTAGCTTATTTTACTCTAGACATATAGTTTCTTTTAACATAATATTAAATTATTATTTTTTTGTATTGTTATAAAACAAAACATTAAATAAAAATACTGGACATTGTTATGGTAGTCTAATTTTAATGTTTATATTTTAGTTTAAAAACCTTCCAAAGAATTGAGATACTACAGATGTTTAATGATATTTACATGTGAATAAATTATATCAACTAAGTGTGTGTGATTATTACTGATTATAAGGAATGTTATATTATGGCAACATGCTCCTAAGGGTTTTAAAACTGTATACCACCAAATACTTTATTTTCGTAATAGTATATAGTGCGCTTTGGTAATAGTAACAAAGACTATGTCGTCGACGACGATCGCTCACGTTACATTATAGCTTGGTTGGCGGTAAAGTATCATACTGAGTCAAAATGAATTAATTTTTCCGGCAATAATTGAAGTCCGAGTGTTTCGTAGCTTCAATTAAATATTCATATATATATATTTTTTTTTTTCTTATGAGTTTCCTATAAAATTTTAAAATATTGTAAAATAATTTATTGCACTTATTTAATACATCTTTAAAGCAATTCTTATATTAATATCATGATAATGACATTTTATACTGTTATGTATTTGGGGATATTGCCGATAATTTTGGAATAAGGTAAAATTTAAATAATTCTTGTATGTTTAAAGATGGACTATCATCTATTATCGTATAAAATTTTAGCAATATCTAGAACTGCAAGAGAATATTATTTAATGGATGTTGGATTTATGTATTTTATTTCTATGTTAGTCTTATCAAGAATACTTAGATAACTTGATCAGATCATTTTTGAAATCATTTATGATACCGGCAGACTGACATAACTCTATCAAAGGTACCTTTTTATGAAGCCTAATAAATATAATAATTATAGATGTACTAGTATTTATATTTTTATTTTTATATTGTGCCAAGCAAGTCGAGTTTGTTGATATAGCCTAATAATGAATATATTGAATTATAGCATTTGCAAATTGTACAATATACTCTCACTGATGGATTTTCTATTATAATAAAACTTTAGAAGCAATGATATATTAAACGAAGATACGCCACGTTCACACTAGCTTGTGGTGATATCCGTGCACTCCAAAGCTGCGCACATCGAACGAAAGAGATGAAACATCCAGCCAGCGCGTAATTGAAAGAGATATGCATAATTTACCTCACGCATAGAATAATATTTCTAATCGTAGAGCCAACACTCGTCTGAAAATTATACACAGGCAAAATTGAAACATAAAAAGGAAAATAATATTAGTTGGATTGAAAAGCCGCTGTGGTTATATTTTTGTGATCTTTCAAATAAACCAAAAACAGAAGCCTTGCCCTTAAAAATTACTTTTTTATATAATATCATTGTTTTAGAAGTATTTGTCCAATCTGCAGCTTTTCTAACGACTTATATCTGCCTCGCATCATAAGCAGCAAATAACGACGCATGTCTAGTACTATGAGCACTGATTACACTTGAATCGTGCTTGTATCTATACAACTTTTATCTAAAATCTAGCCAGATCAATGTCTCGGCAATTTAATTGTTATGTAATTTGTGATTTTTCATAAAAGGGTAATTATCACTAGTAGGTAATTGTTATACATGACAATAGGTAGTATGACTAAATAATGGTGGCATACTATTAGTATTTGCACACAGTAGAGAAAATTTACTTGTTCTCTTTCATTTCGTTTCGTTTCGTTTCGTTTCGTTTCGTTCGGCGTCACCATGTCTACGTTCGTGTTTGTGCATGACGATCCAACATGGCCGAACTGATTGCATCGAAAGGATTTCTGACCTTTACTTTTGTGAGGGCAATCAGCTGACGAATGACCCAACTCGCCGCACCCGTAACACCAAATTCGCCACGTACCCGTCTGATGCTTGCTCGTACTTGCGCCACTATTGGTCTCGGCTTTGCGTCTTTGCATTTTGCTTGAAATAATTTCATAAATTTTCAGCTTCTCTTTTAAATCATTATAAGTGGTAACCCCGTATAGCATCATTTTATTGTTTCAACATCCACGATCCCGTCGACAATATATTTTATAGCGACATAATCGGCCATCTTGCCACGCTTACCGAGCTCCTTCATCACCAGCATGTAATCTAGGCATGTTTCGTTCGCGTGTTTCTTTCTAGCGCTCATGAGCTCATGTATAGTCTTCATATCGATAGAATCGGGGAATTCTTTTAACAGCGCCGTCTTTAACTCCTCCCAGCTTTTGAAAGGTCGCTCCGCCCGTAACCAGAGTTCTGCGGTGCCGGTGAGCGATCGCCGCGCCACAAGCAGCTGCTGCAGTGGAGTCCAGTGGAATATTTCCGCAGTGCTCTCGACGTCGTCTATCCATCTCGACGCTGGATAAGTGTTGTCACGCCCGCTGAAACTCGGAACTAATTCGGCCGCCATTTGCAACATGTTAAGCACTCCGTTTCCGCGCTTCATCGTATCATAATCTTCGTAAGTGGGATCGTCTTGCCGGCTTCTACGTCGTTCTTTTCCATCTTTCGGCATTTCGTCGTTCGTCGTCGTCGTCCTATTAGCCTCTTGATGAAAACTCGTCTCACGTCGCCGCCGGTAAAGCACGCTTCCCAACACGTGTGTGCAAAACCTTTCGCCGTCGTATTTCACACAATCCCGAACCGCGAATCTTCGTTTTTATATCCCGGACGAGCCCCCAAAATTGTGGGATCGGGATTTGTGAATAAAATAGCGAAAATATTACTAAACTTCTTTTATTTTAAATTTTAATTGAGAGCTACCGCGCTTCGTCTTTCGTTCCGCCATTCACTCTTCTATCTATATCCCCTCTCACTTGCACACCTCTCGCTCGCACCCTTGCCCGTGTTGACATCCTACATAGATATGAACCTTATGCTACGAGATGCCGTTTGGGCTGGTCTATTCATGGTTGCTACGGTCTCAGTCACACTCCCATGAACGGACACATTTTCCATATCACTCACTCTGAGGAGCTTGACATGAATGAATTAAATTGTTTAGTAAAAGAATCATTTGAACTAGATTCCATAGGAATTTCACACTTACGTCGTGAAAATACGGCACATTTGAGAGCGGTAAACATCTTAGATGCAACCGCACGTAACGTAGGTAATCAATGGGAAGTAGGTTTACCTTTCGTAAAGGATCAACTTTCTTTCCCTCAAACTTTTGAATACTCACATTGTAGGTTACAGGGATTACTGAAAAAATTTCAAACTGATGTAACGTATGCTGAAAGGTATCGCCAGAAGATGAAGAGACTATTCGACAACGGCTACGCACGAGAACTGCTGGAAACTGAACTTTCGGCGTCTAGTCACATTTGGTATTTATATCATTTTGGTGTTCAAAGTCCCAACTGTACGAGTCATCGTACTCATTTTATATTAATTGCGTCAGCTATTGTAATTTTGTTAATAATACAATAAAATCAGTGCTCATTACGCATTCGACTGAATCGGTTGTTATCATTTTAAACCCTTTCGTCTATCATCTATATCATCGTATTATCAGTTATCTATCAATATCATTATCAATTATCAATTTAATGTAGTTTACCCCTACATTTATGGTCCTTCGAGCTTTCGCAAAGTGGGACCTATCGCGAGTGTGACTTTAATTCTGTTACTAAGCGATCGTTCCTGTTCGAGAGAAAATCAACCGGTGGACATCATTTCTGTCTACGTTCATTTATCATCTGGATTATAGTTCTGCGGTAGCGAATCGGTTCATCCAGCCTCCCACAAGCGGGTCTCACTGGTTTGAATTAAGAAGGCGCATATATCGTCAAAGCTATATATCGAAGGCGCATATATCATAATGGAGTTAATCGAGCGTCAAAGCGTGATTGTAAAGGAAATTGAGAGGATATATACTAACTTCAAAAAAGATCCCCAAGATAGGAAGACACCGGACTACTTTCAGAGAAGATTAGAATCTATGAGCACCTTGTGGAATGAATTTCATCAGAATGATGAAATATTAAAAGAAAGCGATGACAAATCTTCGGAATATTTTATCAAGAACATTTATCAGCAAGCTGAACATTTTTATCAGTCAGCACGAGCAACAATGGAAGCAGCATTTCAACTCTCTTCAAGGCCGTCGACACCGATTTTTAGAAGAGAGGAAGGTACGTCTAGTAAGTTTGAAATTCCTATCATTAGCAACACTACTGCTACTTCGACATTGCCAGTCAAGGAGTTTTTGTCGAATCAACAACCGAATTTAGAAAGAGAGAGAGCTTTAGAAAGATAAATAAAACGTATCAACGAACAGCATATTGATGAAAAATGGAAGATTGAAACCGTGCTTAAGAATTTACAGCGTCGTTGGCGTATAATTGATGATCTTCATCTACGTATAGACAGTGTGTTATTAGGCCGCAATAATACCTATGACGATGCATTCGCCGATATAGAAAATAAGTACACTAGCATCAAGAGAAAACTCAATAGAAATTTATGTTCTACAGCACATTTACATCAATCAGTACCACAAATTGAAATCCCTATATTCACAGGAAAGTATACACAGTGGCCAACATTTTATGATTTATACACAGAAGCCATCCATAACAACAAATATCTCACCAGCATTCAAAAAATGCAACATTTAAAGGGCAGGGTACAAGGCGAAGCGGAGCGCTTAATACAACACCTTCACATATCAGCAGAAAATTACGAGGCAGCCAGGGATATTTTAAATCACTGATATAATAACCCGCAGCTATTATTCACAAATCAAATAGAAATTTTACTTAACCAACATACTATATCTAAACAAACATCCTTTGAATTGAAAAGACTGTATGACACAACTACAGAATGTATTCATGCCATACATAATTTAGGGGTTGACACAAATACTTGGGACCCACCCACTGTTAGTTCATATTTTATCAAAGAAGTTGGACATCGAAACTTATAGTGATTACAAGGAATATCGTAAAGAACCTCGGGAGTTACCGACATTGGTTGAATTTATGTCATTAATTGAGGCCAAAGGAGAATGGGCAATGATGTATGGAGTTTCGTTTCAAATTTATTTTTTTGTGCCATGATGAAACCTACATCATTTTGTAAGGTTACGGCCTTAGATTCAATTACAAAAAAATAATTACTCTAATTCGACGGATTCATGAGAAATAAGCTACTGAAGTTCATCAAGTAATAGGTAATGTTATTGAAACCGGTTTGTATGTTCACACACGAATTCACACACGAAAATCTCTTTCTCGAATATGTTCAGTTTCTATAGTTACGGAGGAACTCGAAATTCTTTCGACGTAAAACTTAAAGAAAGAAGAAAATCACTAAAGCATTCAACAAACGAACTTAACAGAACGAAAGGCAATACTGTTGTGACAGCTGTCAATTGTGTCAATGTATGCCTTTCATTTAGCGGGTCATGCATGTCATTATAGCCATTGTAAAAATGTTATAAATCGATTATTTTTAATCGACTTGATTCGATTAAATAATTAAAACTAATTATTCATTTATTTTCTTAATAATGAACAATGTAATTATTTTTACTCAACAATATACTATTAACTGACATAGACCATAGGTTATCACTAGCCGACAATTTTGACACTTTTTTTTTGCTCTGAAACCAAACTTGTTTTTTTTATGTTGCTTTGATATGGTACATATATAATCTAAATATAAAAAAATTTGCTAGGTCCAGGTTAAGAGAAAAATAAAATAAGAGTTTTTGCAAAAAATGTATTTAATATTACAAATCTTTACCCTATAATTTATATATTTTTGTACTTCTTCGAACTTCTGCTATATTGGTAGTCAGGATTATCACGTAAACATGTCCAGCAATAGTCTGCCAGCATGCTAGGAGTCCACTTGCCTTGATGCCTTTTCTCCATATTCAAAATATCTTGATGAAATCTCTCCTCATGTTCATCACTGACTGCACCTAAATTGGGAGGAAAGAAATCCAAGTGGGAATGAAGAAAGTGTATTTTTAGGGACATGTTACAGCCTAAAGCCTGAAAATTCGTTAGAAGGCTTGATACAAGTTGTTCATAATCGGATGATTTGGTTTTACCCAAAAAAATTTTTACAACCTCAACAAACGAAAACCATGCTCTTTTTTTCCAACGTATTTAATTTGGCGACAAAGTTTTGATCCTTCATAACTCGTCGTATGTCTGGCCCCACAAAAATCCCTTCTTTTAGTTTCGCATCACTAAGTCTCGGAAATATACTTTTGAGGTATTGAAAACCTTCTCCCTGTTTATCCATGGCTTTTACAAAATTTTTCATTAAGCCTAATTTTATATGAAGGGGTGGCAATAAAATATTCTCGGGCTCAACAAGACGAATATTGGACACACTTTTTTGATTAGGTACATAGTTAGTTCTTTTTGGCCACTCTTTTTGGATATAGTGTTTGCCTCGAGCTCTACTATCCCATTCGCAAATAAAATAGCAAAATTTTGTGTAACCAGCTTGCATGCCTAGTAACATCCCAACTACTTTTAAATCAGCACAAATCTTCTAAGAATGTTCTGCATACTGTATTTTTTGTAGTAGATTTTTGAGATTTTCATAGGTTTCTTTGACATGCACTCCATGCGCTAGAGGTACAGATGGAAATTCGTTACCATTATGCAACAAAACCGCCTTCAAACTTATTTTCGATGAATCAATTAATAGTCTCCACTGATCAGGTGAATAGGTAGAAGACATTTTTTTCATAAGCTCATGTACATCTTTGCAATAGACTAGATCGTTTTCCTTTTCAAAGAAATCCACAACACTACTATGTCGTTTTCGATAACTACAGATTCTTGTCTCCGGACGCAATAAATTCCATTAATTTAGTCTAGAAGCTAAAAGTTCTGATTTCTCTTTTGGTAAATCAAGGTCACGAATCAGATCATTTAGTTCACTTTGAGTTATCAGATGTGGCTCTGTTGTTGATCTTGTTGGTGGCTCATAGTCATCGTCGTCAAATCAGCGTGATCGGAAGCACAAACATCAACATGACTTTCTAAGCCACGACTACCACATGAAGTTGACGGTTCGTCAGAAGTTTAGGTCGTTGGAGTTTGTAGGGTATCCGGTTTTGACATAGACGATACATCGGGGTACTTTATAATATTTTTAAACTTCGACTTCATTTCAGTAATGTTAGTTTGACAAAAATAACAATCATTTACATGATTTTTTTTTTATCGCCATATAGCTGGCATAGTAAACGGCAATGGTGTGTGAGTACCTTGAAGCCATCCTGCGAGGTACCTTGAACATCTTGAACACAATAAACTCGGACTCCAAGGTTTACTTAGACTTTCTTCAGCGCCAAATCCAAAGTGCAAACGATATGCTTCCAACAGTCGTGGCGAAAACTTTTTAGAACTTGAGCGTGGATTAAAGTCTCCGCATATAAAACAAAATAAATCTGGCGAATTTTTACACTTCCTGGGCATTGTCTTAAACAATTTAATGTAAAAACAAGGAAAAAAATTGAGATGTGTACGAGTTAACGACGTAAATGCAAAGTGTCAAAATATATCAGTAATTGACGGTACTTTTACCTAACCAAAATAACAGCTGACGTAGTTATTAATCAGAATGTGGGTAGTTTAATTCAGAACACCTATAGGAGGAATAAATAACAGTTAGTTGCGATATGCGATAAGTTAATGAGAAGAAAACAATTTTTAAAGTGGTCAACTGGTCGTTTTTTGGTCATTTAAAAAAAAAACATATTTTCGTAATAGGACCTGAGGAATTTTTTTCAGTATTTTTCTAAGAATATACTTACTAATAGGAACCAAATATATAAGTTTTATTTCAGAGCAAAAACCATTGTCGGCTAGTGATTAATTACGAATAAACATGTTGGGGGATTTAAAATGCGACAACTGTAAAAATGTCATAATACATGTGGTACTTGATGAGACCTTGCAAACAATGCATACCTTCTTCAGCCACATAAAACATTTTTTATATTAATATATTTTGTTTTGGCAGCACTGAAATTCAATTAATCGATTCCGCTCATAAAATTTCATCCAGTTGTTTCATCCATTATTTCATCATGTTAAATGTTTTTTCGTCTTCATGTTTCAGGGCTTTTGCCTATTCATATACAATTTATTTTTATTTATTTTTTTATTTATTATTACGTTATGAGAAACATACAGCACATAATCTTACCAATAGATTATTACAAAAAAATAAATAATACAATGGCCAATAAAGTTTCTACAATTACTTAATGAATTAATGTTTACGAATCTAAAAAGAGAATAAAAAAAGGGCAACAAGAGCCCACAATAGTGATATCTGAAATGCAATTCAATTTGTTATTTAATTTGCTTAATAGACTTTTTATACATATTAATAGACATGTTGAATAAGTCGAAATCCAAATATCTATCATTGTAGCAACGACATGCACGAACCAAAAAATTATTTCTTGCATAATTCGTCTTACATAATGGTAACGCGTATAGGCACCTGTTTCTGGAACTCAGTATTGGACATCTAAAATGTATCTTTTGTAGCAGATAAGGGGAATCGATATTATTATTTAAAAGTTTATAAAGAAAAATCTGATCTCGATGTGATCTACGCAATTCAAGGGACTCAAAAGTGACATTATCATTTTTCCCAAATTTAATGTTGTAGACCTTCAAAAATTTATTTTGGATCCTTTCTACAGTACCTTTATGTACTTTGTAATCAGGATTCCATACTGTAGATGCGTATTCAAGTAAAGGCCGAACCAATGAGTTAAAAAGAGTGCGGTACGTTACTTCTCTCACAAATACACGGCTCTGTCTTAGGACGAAACCTAGCATTTTGTGACCCTTCTTTGTTACGTATTCTATGTGAGGTACAAAAGATAATTTATTGTCTAGTAAAACACCTAAATCTCTGACCTCGTCAACCCGTTTTAGTGTTTTCATATTAAGTTTATAGGCGTAATTGAATGGTTTCTTTTTCCTGTTAAATGATACAGTACAACATTTATCTATATTCAGATAAAGATTATTATCAGCACAATAAGTACATAAAGAATCCAAGTCCTTTTGCAACTCCAAACAATCTGAGGGAGTTCTAATAATTTTAAAAATTTTCTTATCGTCCGCGTACAATAACAGATTAGAGTGATGAATGCTACTCAAGACATCATTTATGTAGATATTGAACAATAAGGGACCGAGGTGGGAGCCTTGGGGGACACCAGACGTTGTGGGTAAGAAAGAGGATATAAACCCCTTGACTGTCACTGCTTGACTTCTATCTCTGAGATACGAGGACAACCACCTTAGAAGATCACCGTGAATACCGATATTCATTAGCTTGTTTATAAGTAGATTATGCGATATTTTATCAAAAGCTTTGGAATAATCGGTATACACGGCATCCACCTGGTATCCATCCTCCATTGCCCCATAAATGACGTCAACAAACTCCAATAAATTACTTTCTGTAGAACGGCCAGTAACAAAGCCATGTTGATTATTCGTTAAAAACGGTCTAATTGAAGGAAAAAGAATGTCGTATACTAGTTTTTCAAAAAGCTTAGGAACTATAGAAAGCTTTGAGATGCCACGATAATTTTCTACATTATGTTTATCGCCACTCTTTAATATTGGTACAATAAAGGAAGACTTCCAGTTTTTAGGAATTTTATTTTGTTCTAAGGATTTGTTAAAAAGCATTGTGATTGGAAGGCTTAACGATTTACAACATTTTTTTAAGAATACAGGGTGAAGACCGTCGGGACCACTGCCCTTTGTGATGTCTAGGGAACGGAGTCGTTTTAATACAGATCGTTGTGATAATTTTATCGAACTTAATAGTGTAGGGGCATCATTATGAGGCTGATGACCGACAGTTGAGATATCAGTTGGAGGTTCAAAGACTGAATAAAAATAGGTATTGAATAAGTGCGCAATGTCCCGACCAGCAGATGCGACTTGGTTGTTAAAGTAGACAGTATCGGGAATATCATTACCATTTCTTTTTGATTTAATGTAGGACCAGAAATATTTAGAATTAATATTAATTCGATGTTCAGCGTTTGTGATAAAGTTATCATAGCATTGCTTCTCCAACAATTTCTGCTCACGTCGAAGATAAGAAAATTCTTCGTAAGCTGATAAATTACTATAAATCTTCCATTTTTTGTGAGCTTTAAGCTTTTTTTAATTATTTTAATGAGAGTATAATTATACCATTGTGGATGTCTTTCACTCTCCCACCTAATGATGGTTGGGACTCGTCGTTCAATTATACTGTTGACATTAATATAAAATTTCTGAACAGCTGCCTCTATGTCAAGGCCATCGAAATCGTCTTCCCAGTTTATTGCTGAAAAGTCAGAGTTAATCTGAACATAATCAGCAGAATGAAACAAACGTACCATCCGAGGTCGAGTTTGTAATCTTCGTTCATTGGAAAACATTGACAACCATATATGTAAAGCCGGGTGATGTGCATCTTCGGGTACAAGGGGGTTAGTACACTTTGTAACCTTACAATCACAATCAGACAAAACCAAGTCCAACATTCTATTATTAAAATTATAACAGCAATTAAATTGTTGCAATCCCGTAAAACTTGTAAACGCCCCAATGTTACTTATTAGTGAATTTTCTAAATTATTTTTTAATAGCATTATACCTTTAGTTGACGTTTGATCTTGTACCCATTGGGCTTTCGTTATATTAAAATCACCCATGATAATGATTTTGTCGTCGGGGTATTGGATATTAATATCTGATAGGTATTCAAAAAAGCGTAACTGGGATGTCGTTTGATTAGTACCGTGTGGAAAATAGCATCAAAACATTCTTATCTTTTTACCATTTAACGAGTGTGGTGTCAAGGTCACGGACACAATCTCTCCATCCAAGCAGCCAGGGAGAGAAATAGTGGTAAGAGGACAAGACTCCACCATCAACCCCTTCCTAACGGCAATAAGAACACCGCCTCCCAAGCTCATTCCACATCTTTGATAGTCGCGATCGGCTCGATAAACACTGTATCTATTATCAAATAATTCCCGATCGTACAGGCTCGGTAATAGCCAGGTTTCCGTCAAAAATACTAAATCGAAATCTGATAATAAAAGATTATGAAAAAAAGTGTGGGTTTTAGTTCGCAACCCGCGAACGTTCTGATAGTATATATTATTATAATTTAAGTTAAGGCCTTTTTAGGATATATATAATAACTGATAATTCTAATCAAGTAGCCATTAGTGTATATAAAGTTCAATACGAACCCATATTGAGATACAATTAATGTTACGATTAATTTTAAAAAGGTTATACTATTTGCATTAGGTATTTTTAACAATAGATCACAATTTATTTGACAAAAATAAAGCAAAATAAACTATAAAAAAGTTCAGGTAATCAAACATATTCAATAACACACGTTGCGTGTACACACCTCGATCCGAGTATCTTCTCAATAAAAACAAAAAATCAATTCGTACAAAAGCAATGTTAATTGTTTGACGAAAATGTATTCTCGTAAAAACAACCATAAAGCATAACATTTCGAAAAAAACAAGATAGCCTATACGCATTGGAAGCAATAGTTTGCGTTGCAAAATATTAATATTCATTTTTGTAGGTAATAGAATAATGAAAAGTAGATAAATATGCAGTATCGCTGCCACAAGAACAAGATATCTAAACTTGCTCTGTATTGTATAGATTGCGTACTTTAACGGTAACAACGTGAGACAGTCGCCATACAAAGCATCAATGCAGTCCTTCCTCAATACTAAGCGATTCACAACACAGAAGCAAGTCAGTGATGCATCCGGTTGACGTGCAAAAGTTGTTTCAGGGTTCATCAACTTGAGGCCCGCATCGTATCCAGACTTTTTGCATAGAAAAAACAAGCTCATGAAAGTTAAATATGGTATTATAATATATTGCTGGCTAATATCTATTTTATTTTGTGTAAATCCTCTTCCGTTGAAATGATGAAAACCGGTGACGTGGGAGATTTACGAACTCTAATAGTGCAGTTGCGCACCCAGCAAAATTCATAATTAAATTCCCTGCATTTATGTTTTGTTTGTTTCAATAGATACTTATTGAATGTAGATAAGTGATCGTTTGTATAAATCTTTCCTTGATTTCCCTCATACCCTATATCGTTAGCAATTAGGGTTTTTTTTCCGCAATAATGTTAGAAAGTCATCCTTTCTATATCGAGCTTGCAATTTTATTATTATTGGTCTTGGTTTTTGGTTTTTTATATCTCTGGTCGTCGCAATTCTAGTAGCAAAGTCTATGTCCGTCTGATTTAAGGGGAAATTACAAGCGGCAGCTAGTTTCTTGGTGATATCAATGAGGTTTTTCCGGAACACCTATTATCTCAATATTTGATCTACGTACCCATTGATCTCTTTTTTGGTTTTCAAGTATAATATTATTAATAGTAGGGTAATATTGGGCATTCTGTCCCCCACTCATTCGTGTCGGCGTTTCGCCACCACTCACTCGTGGAATGACAGAATGCCCAATATTATAAATGGATTCACTATTAGAATTTATTAGAGAATTGATGCTATTCACGCTTTTTAATTCAAGTTTTATTGAATGGATAATCGACTAACCTGGTGACCATGGCAGCGAGATTGATCACATTTTTTCACTACACTGACTGAAACGTAAACATTCATTAGATTCCTTTAATATGCCTAACGCAATGAACATACATATTAAATATTTAGCGATAGGACTACGGTATACTTTTATAACTTTATGGATGAGCAGCTTGCGTCAGTTAACACCCGGAAATTATGGTAGTAAAATTATATTCTCTATCCAGTTTGGCTCGTGGTCTCCCTGAATAAAAATTCAGTGCCGATTGCCTCGGAGTTGCCACTAGAGTATCATAATTTTAGTAGTAAAATCAAAATCAGAAATTATATACTCCATCCAGTTTGGCTCGTGGTCTCCCTGAATAAAAATTCAGTGCCGATTGCCTCGGAGTTGCCACTGGAGTATCATATTTGTTTTAGTTCTATGAAGTCTCGACCCGATTGGCTCATGGTCTCCCTGAATAAAAATTCAGTGCAGTTTGCTTCGGAGTTACCATCTTGACTTCTAGATTTTTTCTGTACCCGATTGGTTCGTGTCTCCTCACCCAATATAGTTAAAAAGTAATACCAATAACCCCTAACTAGCTAGGTAACATCTAAATGATAATTGGAATCTAATAAATTATTTTGTTTCTCACTGTTTAAATACACACACTTTACACGTTGCTTATCGGAACACTGACTGACTGAATGTACAAACGGTGTGACTATTCAAGTTATAAGCGGAAGCGTTTTAAGAATTGGTTTGAACTGATCGCTATTATATTGCGTTTTTGCTTTGAAATAAAACCAACGTATGAAATTTAAAATAATTAAGTCCTCATCACAAAAAAATATAGTTTAATGTTTAAATTAATAACCAACGTAATAATTTAAACTCACAAAAAGTTTTTAGGTACTAATAGAATAACTAAACATACATACTTGTGATATATGTATTTATAATCTATCATTAACTAACTTAATATTTTACACGTGAGTATACTTTCATTTAATAATAACACTATACATTCTATTTAGAAAGTCTATTGTTTGATCCTATTTATTTATGCGAAAGTATTCAAGTTAGATAAATATCGCAGTATATGAATCAATGTGAACCATTATAATCTTATTTTCTTTGACTTGGACCACA